>OY294054.1:18701141-18859670 GCA_958510825.1 Brachypterus glaber | reverse complement strand
GCCTTAATTGCCTTTTTGATCTACAGCTTAAAAACCAAAATATCAACGATGCAGGTTATCATTGACATTTTGGTTTTTTAATTTTTGTGAAACATAAAAAAAAACTATTTAATATGTCTAGCCGTAAAGCCTAAAGTTCTAAACTAACTAATATGCTAAATTAAAAAATATTTTACTTAAACTTAATTTGTAATAATATTTAAAGCTTAAGTGCAAAAAGCTTTGCACAATAAAATCACAATAAATTATTACATTTTATTTAACACTGATGGTAACATAAAATATATACAGAAATAAAAAAAGAAGTAGAGTCGGATTTATATTTTCATACATTTTACGTAACTTCGATATTTTAATACTTGCCATCAATCTCTTTAAAAACTTTTATTGTTTTTAAAGGTTTTTAGACTTTTGAAACTCTAGCCGTTTCTGTCAAACATATATTTATCAGTGATGAATGTTAAAGCAACGATAGTTATGGTTATAAAATTATTCAAGAAAATATTATTTTAAATATACCGGGTGTCCCAAAATTTGCTGTATAGCTTAAATTCCTGTTATTAAAAACTTTAAAATTAAACTTTCTTTTCGCGTTGTCAAAGCACCCTCATGTACCCCCCTTGTGGAACCACCCTAACTTATTCAGATTATACATTTTTTTTCATAGATTATAAAAGTACTTGGTTTATCTTAATATTTTTTTGTTGTTTAATAACTGTTTCAAATTTTAAGTCGATATTTTACTCCGTTTAAAATATACAGAGCGGTCCAAAAGTCACCTCCCCCCTCTTAACTTTTGGACCAGTTGTTTTTTTTAGAGGAATTTTGATATTAATACCCATTTTCAACCCCATTTTAAACCCATTTTTTTTTATTTAAAAATATGGAGTTAAATGGAGAATTCTATAAGCTTTAAAATGATGTATCACACGACTCCCTTTCCATTTAAAAAAATGTCCCCCCATGCCCCCCTGCCCACATTTTAAGAACTGAAAATATCAAATATATGCTAAAAGATAGTTTAAGTTGTCTTATTTAAGAGTTCTAAATTTGAAGTCAATATCTCAACTCGTTCAAAAGTTGTATAGTCTTGCATTATGCTGTTTTGGCGATATACAAATTAACCAATACAATCTTTCCCTATAAAAGTGTGGTATTGAAACACATAGAAACGTCTTCAACTACGCATTGAAAATGTATTTTTAATACGGCCGCCCGGTCAAACTTAAAAAACGGCCGCCCCCCCAAAAAAAAGCATAAACTGTGTCAAAAATGTTGATGACTAAAAAAAAACTCCTTTTACTAATACTTACTTTAATCCCGTTATAAAATATTATAAAAAATATTGTTTAAGTCGGTTTAAGTATACAATAAAATGATTAACATTTTGCGTGTCTTTACGAATATTTTATTTTTAACACGCTATTTGCCTAATAGTGGGTCCAAAATAAGAATTTAATCCTGTAACAGTAAGGGAACGTTCAAGTATTACGTAACGCTAATTTTGATCATTTTGGACGTTTGCGTCACCTAGCCTATACCTGGAAACCTGAAATTTGGTATGGATGGTCTTTGCAACACAACCGATCAACTGACATGTCAAAAGACAGTTTAAGGTCATAATTTGCCAACTTTTAACAATTTTTTGAAAAATTTACAATATTTTCGTGGGCAATGCAGCTCTCTACAACTAGAATTATGAAATAAAAGACGTCTACCCTATCTCTATCTCATTTGTGCTACACTTTCCAGCCAACCAAATAAATACTGTATTTGTTTTTCATACAACAAGTACAGTATTTATTTGGTTGGCCGGAAAGTGTAGCACTGAGCGTGCCGAACGAACATAGCTAATGTAAATCTGTAGAATAAGATAATTCTACTAAAATTTAGATGGCGCCAGTAATTTCTTTAATATAGTTACACTTTTCGCCCGGTCAAGTAAATATTTTATTTGTTCAACAAAGAACAAATACAGAATTTGTTTGGTTGGGTGGAAGTGGGAGTGTATGTATGCCTTCTATCCTTTTTGGGTAGAACTTTTGTCCATGTCTAATCTAACGGGAGAAATCGCCATTGCATATACCCACGTAAAGATATGTGATGTTTACAAATTTATGGCAAAAAAATAACATTACTTTTCATGTTTTCTAAATTTTTCATTCATTTTGCATATGTATTGCAGTGCCAGCGGAGAACCTTTAAACAAAAATATTGCAAAAATTTTCTATGATTAAAATTTAATGAGTTCTATAATAAAACGTGTTGTTGTGTGTTAGTTGAAGTTAAAATAAATTATTTATGAATATCCGTTATTGAATTTAATATCAATCAAACAAGTTAATAGCTATTATTATTACTGAAAAAACTAGACTAGTCTAGTTTTTTTTTTATTTTCAGTAATAACATTTATTTGAGTGGCAATATTTACACATTGAATTTGTTTAATAGTCCAAGCGACGAGTACTTTGTTTACTCAAGTACAAGAAAAGACTTTGAAATGAAGTTGAAAGAAAAATACAAGGCGCGTCTTGACTGCCAAACTGGACGCATTTGAAACAGAGCCGGCCTTTGCATTTTGGCGCCCTGAAGCAAGCGTTTGGCGACCCTAAAAAAAAATATTAAAAAAAATTTTTGACGACTAAAAGACAAAAAGTCTTTATCTCAGAAAAAGATTTCTTTACCCCCCTGATAATTTTGGCGGCTAAAAAAAGTCCTCAAACAAAAGATTTACCCCCCTGATAATTTTATTATTTATTTATTTAATTTTAACGATTTAACGAATAAAAAAGGCAATCACCTCAGAAAAAATATTAACCACCTGATAATTTTGACGACTAAAAAAAATGTCCTAACCTCAGAAAACAAGATTTACACTCCTGATAATTCTGACGACTAAAAATAAACGCCCCCGGCGGATGTAGGGGGTTCCTGTTATTAAATAAAAACCGAATTTTTAAGCCACTTTCAAAGGGGCGTAGCTCCGTTATGACGCATTTTTAGACATATGTTTATGGGAACTTTTTTTCATATTTTCTGATATAGAATCACCCCTTAAAATTTCGGACCCTATTTCAAATAAAACGTGTATAATGCTTTTAGCTTAAAAATATTTCCCCCCAAAAGTTACTATTCGATCACTGTGCGTCGCTTGGACTCCAAGAAAATAAATACTAATGAACATTGAATGGTGATTTAAGTACATTAGAGTGCCAGTTACTAAACGTGCAGTAATACAATTCAAAAATATCAAAGCCATAACGATGTGAACTTGTATTTATTTTGTTGTCCGGTATCATTTAACTCTATAAAGGATGTATTAAATTAATTTAATTGAGATTTAATGCCCATATCTTTGAAACTGTCATATATGCGTTATTATACTCCTCGCAGCTTCACAACAGAGGATTATTATGTTTTATTCACATCACAATCATTTAGAAATAGGCTAATAATAATAATAATAATAATAATAATAATAATAATAATAATAATAATAATACGTTTATTTCCATAAGACAGAGTATCGGATAATGTCAAATTACATACATAGGTACGTAAAAGTTTAAAACACCAAGTTTCCATCCCTTGGTCGGGAACTGTCTTGTGACTAACTTCACTTCACTTTACATATGTCGAAAACTTAAATGTATTAAAATGTTATGGAAAAAATAGTTTTAAGTACTTATTTTTTTTTTAAATAACCTCAGATACACATTTAAATTGCAATATTTTCGTATATCTAAAATATATTAAATTTACAACCAATTTAGCTTAGCTGTCATTGATTACTGATAAGTGCTGCCGCCGCCTGTAATTTAACGAAGTAAATACATAACGTTATTTTTATACTTTTTTAGACAAATATTTATATTCAATATATTTATGTTTTAAAATTGTTAATATTAAATAAAAATTATTTTTTATATTATTTTCGTGGGGATCGCCATCTATACATGCATTTATTAAGCAAAAATGTGTAACTAACTTCATCAGTGTTTATAAATTTAAAGATGGTCTCGGTTTTGTCGTGTAACATAAAATATACAATTGTTAATAAAATAGATAAAAATTGTGACTAAAATAGTATACAAACCTCGACGGAAATTTTTATTTTTCCTTCGGGAATTAGCTGACCACGGGGCTAACGCCCCTTGGTCACCTCAGTAAGTAATAACATTGTAATATAATATTATTAAAAGGATTAATCGTACCTAGTATCAAAGAATCCCCAAACAAACGTTAACGTTGTAGAAGGCTACACCTTTTTTTTCAGTAAAAAATACTTTTGCTAAGACCAAATTTGAAAAAAGTCCAATTAAAAACAAAAAAATAGTTTTTGGGGTGCCACTAAATAAAAATTAGTAGAAATGTCCAGGAAAAACTGCTTTCAACTGTGAGTAGTATACTTTAGAATTCGCAGCATTATATATCTTCACGGCTTATTAAACTTTCACATCGCGCTATTGTTCTAACTCAACAATTTCCCTATTATTTCCCTCCATATCTAAAGCAGCTTAACCCTTAGTAATAGACGCCAAATTTGTAGATACGTACTTACACACCGAGAACATTATTATTATTTTAAATAAAATTTATTTGACAATATTTAGGGTTTTATTTTATGTTTAGGTATACATGGTTTATTTAAATAGCGTCAATTATTTTAAGGGGTGATTCTACATCAGAAAATATAAAGAAAAGTTCCTATATCCATATTGCTAAAAATGGTTTGTAAGGGAGCTATAGTCTGTCGCTGAAATACAATGCAGTGGCTCATTTGTGAAGGTGCTAAAAGGCGAGGATCATATCAATTCGAGTGCGGTTCGCGTAACCTTGTCTAAGGGTAATTCCTTTTAAGAGAGCAGCATACAACGAAATAGGTATTAGTCACTGCGTTGTATTTTAGCTATGTGACCCTTCTTAGTTGGCTAAAAAATATGTTTTTATTTAATAACAGGAACTCTTTGAGACACAGAAACGAGGTTTTGCACGTGATCTAATCTTAATAAAGCCTATCTTTATATGTTATTTTTATGTCGTTATTTTAACTGGAGGCGTGGAAAACGGGGAGGCCTTATTAGTTTTTAGCCCCAACGTTTTTTCTGTGTAACTTTTTTAAAAATCTAAACTGGGCTTTTTAAAGCCCAAAGTTAAAACTGATATGAAAATATTGATGGTTTAAATTTAATGTTTTGTTTTGAGTATAGTGTGTTTGATTTTACAACTTTATTTTCTGTGGTTATACCAGTATTTTTCGAAATAGTTAAACAGGTTCACTAAAATACACAGGTTAATTTAGCTTATCACCATTGTTGCCCATAAAGTTAATCAATACCCTACATTATTAAATATATTGTACATAATAGGCTAAAGCTCTTGTTCTAAAATTAATCAAGGATTGTGTGTATTTTCCAACTAATCTGACCAAACAACGTACCAAACAGTAACAGTGTCATATACCATAATAATAAAATCTGTCTACTTAAATAGTTATTTATAATACAAGGGCGAAATTTTTCGATTGAGTAGGTTTTTAGAAGCCGAGGGCCGGCCGATAGGGCCGGCTCGAGGGTAATAAACCTACGAAATCGAAATTTAACTTTTTGCCCTTGTATTATACAATATTTTTTATTCGATTGTTACTAATTATAATAAATTATTAAAATATACTTAATTTTAAAGTGCAAAAAATATTTCTTTTCACTGTGTTATTACTTATCTAGTTATCCATGACAAATTGCTGTCCAATCAAATCGCTACAAAAACAATTGAATCGTTTCTTTTGCTTGCGGTTTCATTTTCAAATTAGCTTGGTGTGTTGATCAATTTCTTTTAAAATGTGTCTGTTATGAAAAAATTAATACTTCTGAAACCTTTCTATGAATATTATAAATATTGAAATTGATTTTACAATTGAAATTTTGTGTTTGTAATTTATTTTAATGGATGAATACAGATTAATCGGTTAACATATATTTTGAGGTTATGTTATAGAAGAAATTTCATACAGCTGCTAACCACAGAATCAGGCGCGAATACAGGGGGGGGGGGGCAATGGGTGCAAGTCGGGTAAAAACAATATATTTTTACAAATTTTCTAAAAACTAGATTTTTAAAAGAAAGGTTTTTGAATTTTTACGTAGAAAGTATAGAAATCTGTCCAACTTGGGTGGATAGATTCTGGTTTGACTATTAAATGGAATGGCTGTAAGATTTATATTTACATAATTCTGTCGGTCTTCTTTAATAGTAAAATAATCTGATAAAATTTTAATTGCAGATATAATTAATTTTCGGGATTCTTTAAAGCCTCAAGCATAAAACTAATGAATATTTTATTTGAAATCGATAATATCTATAAAGAAATGTATATTCCAACTTCAGTTTTAAATTTTGAAATCGTTTTTTATTTACAGCTTTTTGATGACCACATAATTTTTATTAAAAACCAATATTATTATACGCTTTTCCTATATTGCTAAATACACAGGAAATTAGATACAGTGCGGGCCAAAAGTCACCCACCCCCTTTTGGAAATTTAAACAACTTTAACTTTAAACTATACGGGTATTTTTAATTCTTAAAATGTGTGCAGGGGGCGTAGGGTTTTTTTTTAATGGAGAGGTGGCCGTGTAATATATCATTTTAATGCCTATAAAATTTTCAATTCGACCACAATTTTTTTTATTATTTTTTTATTTTTGTTGGTGTTTAATTTTTAAATTTGCGATTTTCTTGAAATGTATTTAAGTATTAATTAAAACTTATTTTAAAGGTATTATTTACGTTTTTCATGAAATTATACAATTTTTTTGAAAACTTTTTTAAGTATTAGGTTTTTATAGTTATTTTGAATAAAAGTGGACGAAGAAGAGTTATCACGTACTCCAGTGTACAGAGGTATCTCAAATGCTTTCATCCTGCCTGCGGAACACCTCCAATTCTTCTGTTTGGGACCTGAGAATAACTTACCCAAAATCACACACAAAACAACACAAAACATAAATATTTATTACAATTTTATAAGAAATTTAACTCTTTTTAGATCTTTAGACACTGTGAATACAGAATACCAAAATTTTTAGAAATGCCAGGTCAATTTTCATTTGTTTTGTTACGAACATTTTTAGAAATGCCATGTCAAATTTCATTTGCTTTGTTACCAACTTATGAAAAAAAAAAAACGCAAAACTGTTTTACAATTAATAAAAAAAACTACCAAAACTGTTTTACAATTAATAAAAAAAACTACCAAAACTGTTTTACAATGAAGCTAACCAAAACTACAAAAACGTAATTATGAATCGCAAATAGATAAAAAATAATAATTTTAACAAAAGCAATTTTTTTTACTTCAACAGTAACGATTTTTTTTGATATTGCATTTAGCTTTGAAAATAAGTATAAAAATATACACTTTTGTCATTACCTTTAAATGAGCTTCGGCATTTTTTAGACACCGGAAACTGAAGGATATTTTTGAAATATATACGGTTCAATTATATCTTCACTTTAAATCATCGCCTGTTCTTTTTTTATTTTGACAGCGTTGACATAAATCTAAGTAGTTGAAGGTTTTTGCTATAAATAAATTCGTTAAGACCTCACCAATAAGGGATAAAAGTACTCACCCGGGGATATTACTATTGAATAATAATACACGCAGAAAAAACTAATGATATAGAGTCATGTCAAATCAACACACTTTAAATAAAAATTTTACCTCACCATTTTAGATTTTGCTAAAATTTGGTATACTTATATATGTAGTGGGTGCTAAGACTAAGAAAAATACCAAATTTCAATTTTTTATATCAAACCTTTTCTGGAATATGGCTTTTTACACACGATGCTTGTTTTTGACCCTAACTAGTGAAAAAGGTACTTTTTTCAAATCAAAGAAGCTTAGATCTGGAAAATGTTGTACACCTTCTGGTACTCCGTTTACAAAAAATGAGCGTCCTGGCTTAACATCTTGTGCCCCCCTAACTTTTTATAAGTTGTGAAATTAGAGTAAAATATTGGGTTCAGTGTATTTAATCCTAAGTTCATGTAGACCTAGTCTGGTCTATTCAAAAGTGTATATTTTTTAGCTTATAAGTGTAATAAAAAGGCTAAAAAAGACATGAAATTATTTTTTAAAGGTTAGAATAATCCTGGGTTAATTTTAAGTCAATTGCGTTAATTTTAGTTATCATTTAGACATGTTTTAATTCATAAATGTAACTTGTGTAAGACCTTTAAAATTAAAAAAAAAGTCAGAACTCTGGGCACCCTAGGGTTTATAATCAAAGCACTTCATGCAAATGTTTGCTTTGTTTAATATGATGCATGAGATGCATGAATATTGCATAGAAATTACCCGAAAACCCATATTACGATATTTGACCTACTTTCTGCAGTATTGTATTAATGTCAAAATTTGAAATTTAATATAAAAACCGACGTCTAGCTGTATTTAATTATAAAAAAACGCTATGTAGATTAAATTTACAAAGTTGTCTACAAGACTTAAAGGCTTTTATTGCCACATAAAAATAAACTATGAAGATATATATTGCACCGCATTCTATAGTATACCCCTCTTAGTTAACTACTTGCAACTAGTTGCAAGTACTTACAGAAAAATGTTGACTTAAATCAAGACTATTGTGATTTTTATATCGTCGGCTTACAAGTAAAAGGCACTAAGTCACTTTTTTGCAAAAATGGGATTTTAATGGCACTGTAATTAATTTTTGATGATCTATGTATAGGTAAACCGAACTAACTTCTAGGTGGACTGCCAATGGAGCTCTCTACAACTAGAATTATGAAACAAAAGACGTCTACCCTATCTCTATCTCATTTGTGCTACACTTTCCAGCCAACTAAATAAATACTGTATTTGTTTTTCATACAACAAATACAGTATTTATTTGGTTGGCCGGAAAGTGTAGCAGTGAGCGGCACGTACGAACATAGCTAATGTGAATCTGTAGAATAAGATAATTCTACTAAAATTTAGATGGCGCCAGTAATTTCTTTAATAATGCACTTTTCGCCCGGCCAAGTAAATATTGTATTTGTTCAACAAAGAACAAATACAGAATTTGTTTGGTTGGGTGGAAGTGGGAGTGTATGTATGTCTTCTATCCTTTTTGGGTAGAACTTTTGTCCCTGTCTAATCTAATGGGAGAATTCTCCATTGAGTTACCCACTATACAAAACGCACCAATTTGATTTTAATTAAAATTTTATCTGGCAATAGGCACTAAGTCACTTAGTGCTTTTAGTGCGTTTTACTTGTAGATTATTTCAAATGTTTCTGCACTAAGCGACTTTCTAAAAAGAACTAATTTATAAAAATATGATTGCTTGAATCATTCATATGATACAATATCGCGTTATTTATTGTACTGACAAAAGCATTCAAATTTTGCTATGTTAAAGTTGATGGAATAGAGAAACAGAACTTTACCTGTAAAATGACAACGCTTTTTACGTGTATTTTCCATGTGTAGGTAATAATTTAATTTTCATTTGCATTGGTTTTTTTATTATCAGATATTATTTCAAAACTAAATTTGAAGCCTTCACACTAAGTTCAAAGTCTCGGTGTATTTCTGAGGGGTGTTGCACCGTGAAGTGTTTTATCATTAATAATGATTCATTATAATTATTGACTTTAGGAGATCCTTCTTTGCCGGCACAGCCGATGGCCTCTGAAAACTGTCTTAGTTCTGGCATGGTAAGCAGTTTCATATAATTAATACTAATTAATTATTATTATTAATTTTGGAAACGTTCTTTAAACAATCAAAAAGTCCAAACCCTTCTTTTAAAAATCTAGTTTTTGAAAATTTATGTAAACTTGTTTTCTACTTTATAGTTATACATTACGTTTAATTAATAGAAGGGTTTTAATTTTAAATAGTTGTTTTTTATATTATTTTATTGACTTAGTGCTCTTTACTTGTAAGCCGACGTCGTGGGCCTACAAGTAAAAGGCACTAAGTCCATGTCTTTTTTCAAATTTAGTTGAATTAAACTACTTCAATTTTTCTTTATTTAACTGTAAATGAGACATTATTATGTCCAAACATGTCATTGTAATTTGCGGTAGTTTTTTTTCCAAAAACCATTATTACAAAAATTAAAAAACAACAATGAAAGTTAAATTTGTCAATATCTCAAAAATATGTTTATGGACTTAGTGCTCTTTACTTGTAAGCCGAAGATATAATATGTATGCATACCATATTCTTTTCATTTCCTTTCATATTTGAGAATATATTCTATATTCTTATACTTTCATATTTTAACAAAATTGTGCTTTAAAGGAGAATATATTCTCTTCGTTATATATAAATCACAATAGTCTTGATTTAAGACAACATTTTTCTGTGTGTAGTTATTCAAGGTGAAGTTTAAGTTAAACATAATTAATTTTGTACCTATTGGGTCATTTCTAATTATTTTTTTATTTTTTTTTTAAGTGGGGCTTCCTACACATTGGTGCGGAAGTTTTTGATTTTGGAAAACATTTTTCTTTTTTTGGCGTCTGAACTAATAGTCCAGTCAAATAACGAAAAATTCTTATGTTAAATTGCAATAAATGTACACGGGCTGATATTTTAAAGGCTAGTAGTGGATAGTAACAGAACACTCCTGTTAGTTTTTCACCGGGTGATTGCGTAAGGGGTGTCCGCTATCTTGAATTTTAGGGGTGAGTGCGGTTATCTCGCTAAATATGCATCTTACTGCATCTTTGCCCCTTACGCAAATCACCCGATGAAAAACTAACAGGAGACTTATGTTACTATCCACTACTACCCTTTAAAATATCAGGCCGTGTACATTTATTGCAATTTACAATTATTATTTGACTGGACTATAAACGTATGATAAACCTTTGCTGGAAGCAGCGAGGAGTATAAAACCGATTTTTTCAGTACTGAAACCATATTTATTAATAACACAGTTATAGGCAATTAATTTTTTTACTACATTGCACGTTTCAAAAGAAATATATATATATACGAAACTTAAGTGCCCACTTAAGTATGCATAACAAACTAAACCTCAATAAAATTTTATTAAACTAACTTGGTCAATAGTTTTTATTTATGGCTATCGTCAAAAAAAGACCTGTTTTAATACCCAAAATTCGTCTTATTAAACATATTTAGTTTAAACAAAAACCAACATTTAATTTCTTCAAGTTTAATATTACTTTTAACTTTTAATGGGATTGTGTTCTAAATTGATATGAAAATTCGGAAAAATTTGAGTCTGATTTTCCTTTCCTTTCCCTTCTATATAACTTGATTTTTCCTTAAAAAATGAAATCGTACATTCTGTTATTGTATATAAAAGTCAAAATATGTCTCATTAAAAAAAAAGAACGTTTTTTTGACAATTATTTCAAAACTTTTAACCACCCTGAAAAGGGCAAATAAAATGTATAATGGGTATATTAAAAGTATAAATAAAATAGCGAGCTAGTTATTATTCCGTTTCCAAAGTATAGAATGGCTTGTTAAGGGGTCGTAATGAAACAATTGTACACTGGTGTATGCAATTTAA
Source organism: Brachypterus glaber (assembly GCA_958510825.1). NCBI lineage: Eukaryota > Metazoa > Arthropoda > Insecta > Coleoptera > Kateretidae > Brachypterus > Brachypterus glaber. The sequence continues at coordinate 18,848,098 of OY294054.1, read as the reverse complement.
TTTGCATAAGAGATTTTCCTTCTTTTAATATTGGAATTTTTCTTATTTTTAACGTGTAGGTTCACTAGGGTGGTTCTTAAAAATATATTTATTGTTATTCCGAACAAACATTCAAAATGTTAAGGGATATTTCAAAACGATCTGCGATGGCTCTTGTAAGTATGTTGTCATCAAAATAATAAATAACTTTTAAAGTTAAAAGAAACTACCAAGAATTTGAAATCGTGTAAAAACGTAGTTAACCACTTATTATACATTTAATAGAAAGTTTCTATGTAAAAAATGGTGGTGGTATTAGGGTCTCCCTATAGGAATACAGTAGAGAAAAATTTCCCATTTGCCTTTGGGATTTCTTTAAAAACGCATTTGATGTTGTAAGTGGTAACCTTAAATTGTTTCAGTCATCCATAGAACAGTTTTGGGAGGTTATTAGGCTCCCTCAAATAAAAACAATTAAAGTGTTTTGTATTTCAAAACGATCCGCGATGGCCGTTGTAAGAATGTTGTCAATAGAGGACAGAATGTAAAGCACTTTTAAAATACAAGTGCAGTGGGGGCTTTTAAAAGGGGCAACGTACAATTTAATGCATGCCAGGAACTCTTTTATTGTTCTTTTCAGAAAAAGGGGGAAATCGACGAAATTACAGGACAGGACTCTAATCAAAATGATTGTACTAATTAAAGCAGGAAAATTACATAGGGGAATCCGGGGCGGAACGGAATGGTTAACGTTTATGGCAAGCTATTAGGATCATTTTAAGAAAATCTTCAAAAAATTATAAAATTATATTAAAAAATGGAGTCACAAAAAATGCATTTAATCCCGTTCTGCCTCATACGGTGATAGCTTCTACAGCAGCCTATCATTTTTCCTTTTTTACGATGGTAGTTTCCATAGCACGGTCCATGTTTTCTGAGAAACAGTTTGGTTTGCAGTTTTTCTTTTGTAGTGACGCAGCATCTATAACAATAATAAATACAACAACATTACTACTATATTAATAAAACGGGTACTATCCCATTCCGCCCCATCCCATTCTGTTCATATACGTCATAACTCTCTCATTTTTTGACGTTTATTCTGCCGTCTTTTTAAAATCTCGTATTTTTTTTATTGAGACAAATGCAAATCTTTTTTCTGGCTACAGCTACATGAAAGATTTTGAAAGTGGATTTATATTAAAAGGTATGTATAATTTTGTATACCTTAATTAGTAAAAGAAATGGGTATCGTCAAATATATATATTTCTTTTTAAAAACTCGCTAAAAAGGGACTGTGTAAGCTATAGATATAAAAAACTAAATTAATGACATTCCGAACAAAGCAATTTTTTAAAACAGGGAAACTGTACTCCGTAGATAAATCCAAAATCAATATAATCCATCTAATTAATTATATTAATTAAATAAAATACTATGCTGTACTTTTTTTTAAAATAACAAAGGATTAAAACTGGATTACTTAATAATATTGTTAAAACATATATAAATGTCAGGGTGGTCCTTAAAACAATCGTTAGGGAGCCCACTTTTGTTTCAATTAGTTTAAAAATTATGTGTACCGAATTTCAGCCCTAGAAAGGAAAAACAAAATATGTAATATTTTATTAAAAAAAATCCAAAAAAGTAGTGGAAGCTGAAAAATTCTGAAAAAGAAAGAGAGGAAGAATAAAATCTGGATGGATAGAAAAATAGAACTGGGAATAAAAAGAGGAAAGTCATTAGAATAAATAAAAACAATGGCCAGCAACCGTGTACTTTGGAAAAACTGGATAAAATCCAGCCTACCCGACACCCCTTGGGGTATAAGGGATCTCGATCAAGAAGAAAAAAAGCCAAACAGAACGTCCGTTTGAAAAAATACAAAGAACAACAAATAAAAAATATAAAATTTGAAATAAATTATTTTAGATTTTTTTTTTACTTTAACATTTTGAATTTTTCGGTCTACCGTTCGGCTTTCACATCCTTAATAATAGGTTTGGTCACAAAACTTTCGTGCCACCTAGATGCACCTTTTAAAGGGCCCCACGTGTTAACCTTGAGCTAGCGAACTGAAATTTGGCACACATTATTTTTGGGCAGTTTGGAACGAATTTAGCGGGTGTCCTGAGCAACTATTTTTTCAGGAATCACCCTTATATAAATGATGTTGAAATTTAAACATAAAATTATTAATTAATCAAATACAAATGAAATACATAATCTTCGATATTTATAGGATTAATGCATACCAAAAAGTCAATGTTTGTAGTAACCTTTAACCCCATCAACATCAACAAGATACGCCCTTCCTACATTAAATAAATTAAAATTATTCAGTAAAATTCACATTGCTCATTTATCGTCTGGAAATTAATTTACACTGATAGAAAAATATTAATAAAAAACATTTTTGTCAACTTTTAGGTGTAGAATACATTTTTTACGATTATACTAAAACATTATGACATTATATTAAATACAACGAAACCATATATATACTAAACAACTTCATAATATAGTTTGACGCACGGATCTGTGCCTACGGGAAAAATGTTAGGAATGTGTGTACAAGTGAGAGGCCCGTTGTAGGCACGTACGCCTTATAACGCTTTTGACGTAAAGAAGAGAGTGCGAATGATTCCTCCCCCTTTCGTCGGAGACTTTGTTTCATGCGGAGAACGATATTTAATTTTACAACAACATTGTTGTACTGTAGGCCGGTATTTTATGAAGGATCATTTATAAAGATGGCGGAAATCAGCTGATTTTACCAAAAATTTTAAATTAAGCATTTTGGGCCGAAATTTCCATGTGCATAAGTATACCTAGCATTAAGCATATACATCTACATGCGTACAATTTTTTGTTGTAAATTAAACAACTGCACTCGTTTGTAAATACGGAATGTGTTTGCTTGTGTTTTGTTGTATTCTATGCAGTATAGTGGTTGGCGCATATACAACTATTTATTGTTGTATTCTATAACCTAATTACGCTATTGATTACGATAGTGTTCTATCAGTGTATTTTTATTGATATTAAGTGCCCTTTTATTTAAGTGTACAAAAAGAAACCAGGTTTCAAACAAAAAATTAAAATAAAAAAATTCAGTTTCTCATAGTGAACATAAACAATCCTTTGGGAAAAAGTTCTCTCGCTCATCTGAAGCTTCTTAAAAGCGTTGCCTAAATTATGAGTTTCCACCATTTTCGCCAATTTGGAAGTGCAATATTTTTGCATAACTGGCGTTAAAAAATACCCTAGCATTACTGGAACATCAGAATCATTTTTGGTCACCCCAGTAAAATTTTCTCCCTCGGCTATAATTTATATACAGGACTGTGCGTAATTTCTTAACCGCGAAAACAAAAGTGCTAAATTGCCTAATAAAGTGATTAAGAGTGGTAATATTTGCATTTTGCATTTGAGTTTTATAGAGATCGGGATCAGGCTGATAAGCAGGCGCGTATTCACTATTTTCAACGACGTCACCACGGAAGAAATATACAAATATATCATAATAAGTTATTATGTTTTTATTAATAACAAAATATAATATACAAAAAAGTTATAGAGGTGGTATACTAAAAGATTAGGTAATTTTCAAATTTCAGAAGTGACTTTGATGAAATAAAAAATTACCAGTGTTGTTACAGTAACATTAACAGAACAAGGTTATGTTTACTGTAACAACTTGTATTCACTAGGTAACTTAAGCTGCGAGAAGTTCCAAATGTGCAAAACGTTCAGTGTTTAATTTAGTATGGTAACCAAATTTCAGTGTAGAGAAGCATTCAATATCTTCACGGCTTGTCACATATGTACCAAGATGTTCTAAAAAAAAACTAAAAATTAAATTTTATATTTGAGAATTTTAAAATAAAAAGTATTGAAGTGCCTTTTTATTTTAATTCTTCTCTTTTTTAGATATTTATTTCCAAAAGTAAAAAGTTTTCAGTGGTTTCTTCTGGAATTAAAAAGGCGCCTTTTTTATTCGCGACGTTAGGGCGCGCCCTGTTTCTCCAGACACTCGTTAAAACTCCTTATTAATTAATTAAATAAGCGAATTATTTTTTGAAATATTAACTTTTTATTAAAGAAGATCTCTTTCTCTCCAGAAAATTTAAATTGATTTAGCACCTTAGCACGAAATGCAGAGGTTATTATATTTTAAAACAAGATATACATGTATAATGCTTCGGCTTCTATAGTGTAATCTTTATGTTATATATTATGAAGTATTTGTGATATTTGTTAGATACTTGTTGCAAGTATAAAAATTGTATCAAAAACATATTTAACTAATTTAAAAAAAAATCAAAATCGATAAGGCCCCCCATTTTACACGCCCCTGGTTAAATTAATGACATGAAAATAACATGTGAAGATTGGCCTTATTAAGATTAGATTACTTGCAAAACTTCGTCGCTTTATATTAATGGGTTCCTTGGTTATTAAATAAAAACCGATTTTTTTAGCCACTTATGAAGGGTCGTAGCTCCCTTACAACCCATTTTTAGACATATGTTTGGGTCCAGAAAAGACTTTTTGGTAATTAACACTATATGCAGCAACAGAGTAAGCAATCTAAAACGTCACGTGGATGTCTAAAAACTAGAGTTCAAAAAGATACTTGAGGTATATTCTTTTCTACCAAGAGTACAACATAACATTTACGTTTTATTTTCTTGGTTTATTCAGATTTATAAGTTTCAATTTAGATTTTATAGTTTAAGTTTTAATTTGAGACTTTTATTATTAAGCTTGTGTTTATTTTTTACTAGGCATTAAGCCCGTTAAAAACACGGTATATACGTGTATATAACCTTTTCCGTCTAACTTTTTGAAAATTTTGACGGGTTAAATCGACATACGGACCTAACAAATTGTCAACTTGACACCCAGGGTGGACCTGATGATCAAATGAACAAAAAACAGACTTTTTTATGTAAAAGAAACCCAAATATATGTACAACAATTTTTATGCACAAAAGACCTGTTTTTATGTACAAACGGCTCATTTTTATGTACAAAACCAATTTTTATGACAAAAGGCCAAATTTTATGTAAAAAAAATGTTCTTCTATAAAAATGGGCCTTTTTCTATAAAAATAGTAAAAAAGGGCGTTTTAAAATAAAAATTATATTGGAAAAAATATTAGAAAACGCCCCAAATCTTAGAATATGGACATTTTCCCTCCAAATTGTGATGTTTAAAGAAATAGCACAAACCTGAGATGTGAATGTAGTTTATTGTACTCTTGTAGATTAGATTTATGCAAAATAGTCAATTTCTGAAAAAAAGTATACTCATGTCGCGACATAGGGTTGCTTATGGGTTTTGCGTCAAGAAATATACCAGAAAAAATGTGTGCACTGAATATTGATTCTGGCCCTCCCTGTATAGCCACACAGCCTGCTGTTTACATTTGCCAGGAGGGGTGTGTCGGAGGTCATTTAATGCGTTTATGTGGCTGATAAATGATATGACAAATTGAGTTCAGATTTAATTAAAATTTATTAACACGTAGACCGCCATGTGAACTGTTTCGATCTCACAGTCTATAAATGAGAAACGGGCATTTAAAACGCGTTTTGTCTATGGGGAATAGGGGCTACGGTTGCAGATACAGTTACACTGCAAAAATGGGTTTAAATTTACCTGTTTTAATTTGTAAATTTTACCAATTGTACAAGGCGTTTGCAGTCTTTTGGTATTAAATAATGGGGGTGATTCTACATCACAAAACATGAAAAAACAGCAAGGGAACATATGTTAGTAATAAGGGACCTTCGAAGATAAATATATTGAATGGGGAACAAAAAAGCACCAATAAAATTTTAATGCTTCAGGGCAATTCTTCATTAAAAACTAGGCAAAGAAGATTCTTCATCAAAACACCTAAATTTAATATGAGGAGTAATCGACATTTTTTGTGTGTTTTTACTCAAGGGATACATATTTTTAACAACAAACAAAAAAAACACATAAAGAGGTTTGGGGCAAAAATGAGTTAAGCCTCACAAATTTTGTCCGTCTAGGCACGCCTCTCGATGATTAAAAAAAATTAAATATGCCTGACATTTCACCCGTCAAACTCTTTTATAAATCGGCTAGCTTTCATTTCCATTTCACATTTTCACCCTAAGGTCCCTTCAAACCAAACACAATTCTCCAACAGAAAGTCAACAGCAGTCTAGATACAAGGTAATTCAATTAGTTATTGATACAAATCCAATTGAATATCGGAATCTGAAAAAAAGGCCTTTTAATTACGCTAGGAATTGAGTTAAAGATTACATCTTTTGCACATGTTCTCATACATGAACAAGTGAAACAAATGCTTAACTTTAAGTGTTTAAGTCAAAACGTTTAAAAGTTATTAGATTCAACAATTTACTGTCATCTTACAATGTGGGTTATACGGTTATTGCGTAACACCGCCCATTTATTATCTGATTGTTTTTTATCAAACAGTCTTCATTACGCATATAATATGATAAAGTAATAATGAAAGAATGGAAAAATTAATGACTTTTTATAATGAAAGTGTCGGGTGCGAGAATGAACAATTTTTTTAAATTAGCTAATGTTATTTGAGAAAAGATATTTTCCGCTTTTATTTTTAATCAATTTCCGCTAAAATGCATTTTCGAGCTGCTACATCTTTAATAATCTGCACTTTCTTATCCTACACACAGGAAAACAATTATTTAAGTACTTAATATTTTTTATTTAGCTTTTTAACTAAAATATTGCTTACTTAAAGTCGATTAGACGTTTTTTTTTTTACAAATTGCCAAATTTTGCGTTACGTAATACTTGAACATTCCCTTATTTGACTTATATTTACTTGATTAAAGGTTTTTTTTTGTGTTCCCATTTTTCTTTTTTTACGAAAAATACTTTTTATAATATAGTAAATCTAGTGTGAAAATCGGCTTTAATTGTATTAAACATAAACCTATTAAAACGCCTTCAATGCTTAACTAGATATTATTTTCAAAACCCATATTAAAGAAGGGTGAATTATTTTTGTTAACTTCCTGTTAATAATCTGACATGACAGTTGGGGTGATCTATTAGTTTATAATATACTTTTGAGTGTTCTTATCTCGCTTTCACCCAATAACTAAGTTTAGACTTACTACCTTTCCTATTACGATCACGTTATGATGACGTCGTCATCATCCCACACCAACTTCACGTTGACTTATTGACAATTATTATTTTAATACAAATCCCATTTCTTATACTCATATCAGCCTGTTTTCCATAACATCATTTTGACAATCACCATCCAAACCAAGATACATTGCTTTTTCCACAAAGAAAAGGGTTTCAAATTTAAATATTTAACATAAACTAATTAATTTAAAACATGATAAGAACTAGTTTGAAAGATAAAGATATGTATCCTATTTTGACAATTGTATTTACACTTTTTTTTATCTAAATTGTATTTACATCAAAATAACTCTTATCTCATTAATTATGTTATGGCCCATAGCTTATGGGTATTTAAAGCTTAGTTTTTCCGTGTCTTAAGTTAAGACTCTTAAAAGTTTCAAGTTTTAGAATACATTTTCGTAGTGTTGGAAAACAGTTTGCAAATGTAAACCTCTTCTGCGTACACTGAGAATTAGTTGTAGTAGTAAATACTAAACGTTTTTGCCTATTTGGAACCCCATGCAACATTTGTTATTAATTACAAGTTGTTACAGTAAAACATAACAGAACGACGTTATTTTTTACTGTAGCAAGTTGTAATTAATAGAGGAAAGGAAGCAAATATAGGCTACCCATTTTATTTTTTCTTGTAAAAAAATACATAAAAGTTTAGTTCCAATACTAAACGATAGCTATATTAATTAGTCACAACCTGTTATAAATTCATATTGATTAAAACAAATAATAAATTCATTATTTCGTAAATAGTGAGAAGGTGCACTTTTGTGAAGATTTGAAATTGGCCCTAAATATGGGCTGCCCCCAAAATTGTGTAATAAATATTAGATTTGAAGTGGCAATCAATCTTATTGGTCGCAATAAGTTAAAAGTATAAAAGTTATATCTAAAATGAAATAATAAATCAAATAACTCCTAATATAGAACGTGGTATATTAAGCATTTTTAAAGCTTTGAAGGTACCCATCTCGTACTGCCTCATTGCTATTATAGCGCGTTCCATATCGCCCTCGTTCCATTTTCTTCTATTCTTGGCTGTTGCTGATCTTTTCTTGGCCTCCTAGAAAAATTCTAGGCTTAAATACATAGTTCTATATAGCCCATAATAGAAACACAGGGATGGCCCATATTGCAAAAATACTCGGTGTATACAACAAAAGAGGTTATGTCTAAAACTCAGTAATTAGAAGAAAACTAATAAGCACACATCAAAGCCCGATTATGTGGCTTTAATGTTTTGCAGAAATGGTTTTGAAAACGTTGTTATCTATCAGGTAACGGAATTTATAAACTTACCTAAAAAAGTTCTGTGGCTTGCTGAAAAGGACGGAAAATAAAAATAAATTCTCAAACGTTAACGAATGTATGAATTAATTAATGAATCTTTACTGTGGAAGTTTAACTTCGCCATTTACGATTTGCGATAGTCGGATGCAGAGAACTGCATCGGATAGCTGAGAAACCCACCTAGCCCATATTACAAGACCTAGCCCACATTTGCTACCCTTCCTCTAACAAATGTTGCATGGGGTTCCAAATAGGCAAAAACCTTAAGTATTTATTATGGTAACAAATTCTTAGTGTAGTTATATTATACCGGGTATAATGAAGAGTAACGATCTGGATCCAAATCTGTTGTCCTGAGGTCTCTGATAACCTAAAAGTGCGAAAACATTTGTTTTCTGATTATAGTAATAATTTTTACGTCCAGTATATCGTCCGTTTACAAGTAAAAGGCACTAAGTCACTTTTTTGCAAAAATGGGATTTTAGTGGCACTTTAATTAATTTTTGATGATCTATGTATAGGTAAACCGAACTAACTTCTAGGTGGACTGCCAAGGGAGTTACCCACTATACAAAACGCACGAATTTGATTTTGATTAAAATTTTATCTGGTAATAGGCACTAAGTCACTTAGTGCACTTAGTGCGTTTTACTTGTAGATTATTTTAAATGTTTCTGCACTAAGCGACTTTCTAAAAAGAGTTAATTTATAAAAATATGATTGCTTGAATCATTTGGATTTAGTGCTCTTTACTTGTAAGCCGACGATATTATCTCTACTAAATGTGTCAATGTGATATCATTTTTCTGCGTAAATGCCTTTATTAAAAAATTTAAGCGTAAATGAATTTTGTTTTCGGTTTTCAGGTTTGTGACAAAAAAAAACGTAACGTGTTAGAGATGGACAACAGACACATATATCTTTTTGTATATGCAGGACATCAAAAACTATGTTTTAAAACTTCGAAATGTCTAACTTCTGTAATCAGAGATGATTATAATTATATACAAATTCATCCAACTTGTTAGCAAGTTAGATGGGGCACCTTGTAGATAAGTACATTAAATTACATAGAGGAATGATGAGTTGTTGGAGGATTATCGTTTTGTATGTATATTCCGATATTGCGTTCAAAAGGATCTCAATTTGTCGAATTTAGATCCTCTAATTTGATAATTACATGTAATATTAACGTAATAGTGCACCATTCACATAAACTAATGCATGAATCAGATTCATCATCCTTAACATACATAATACACACACAAAACGGGGTTTGGTGTTATGGGCAGTTATCGGAATCTGGTTGCGATCTATAGACGAGAGGAAGGTCTTTTTGACATCGGCACTTGTACCTATGTTATGCTTATTTCCGTTGACTATACAATTTTATATAAAATTTACCCCCCAACTAAAATTATGTTATATGCTCATCCAGTGAATTTTTTTTAAATAAATTTAACACCTCCTCTTATCACGAATACGCAATAACATAAAGTAAAATATATTGTTTACGGTATTGATAAAAAATTTAAGGGCATTATCATTTACTGTTTATAAAAACAACATGGTATAAATTCTCCAACAAAAAATCTCTGATTGGGAGTTTTGTAAAATAATGACATAAATTATCCGTATCCGTGGAATAATGGATCAGCTGTTTGATTATTCAACGGATGAGAGTAGTTTATTTTTTGCTTTATTTTTACTATTTTGCATGTGCCGAATTGAAAATCATAAAATAAAAACTAGATGAACACACTGAAAAGGCGATTTAATTACTGTATTCACAATCATTTAGATATAAGCTAATTACATACATATGTAAAAGTTTGAAAATGATTTATTGTTAACTTTTACTACCTAAAAAGTTTGAAACATCACATTTTCATCCCTTGGTCGGGAACTGTCTTGTGACTAACTTCACTTCTCCGCAACATAAACCTTGTGGCTTGGACTTGGATAGTATATAAGATTTAAACTATTGTAATGTATTATAACGAACCATGATTTATTATGAAAACAATTTTATTACAGTTTATTTTTTCCAAAAAATACGGTCAAAAAAACCGTATGTATGTTACCATTTCTAAATACATCGTCCCTTATATCACGAAATTTTTGCAAACTAAAATATTCCGAATTTTGCGAACTTTTGCCGCAAACTTTTTTTAGGGATAATGACCGTGAACCGAAAAAACAAATATTTTTGATCAAAAAGGACAAAATTTTGTTAAAAAAATGTCTATTTAATAATCACCGGTCGAAAATAGATTTAATTTTAATCTGCACAATTACTAACGTCCAATTTTTCCGAATTGGGGACCATCGAGGGAGGATGTTCCCCCATAGCGGCGTTCCTAAAATCACCCCATTAATCTGAAATAAAAGAAAATGAAAACTTCGCTGTAGTACGACTACAAGCACGCTACACGTAATTGTAAACATCTGGTATATCAAATAGGGTGGAGGATAAAAGCTTTTTTTATCTCATCACACAGTAGCAAAAAAAAATAAGGTTTTGGGCTAAAATTTTTTAAGTTGTAGGGGAAATAATAGCTGTTTTTAACTAATTTAGACCTCCTAATTCCGAATTTGCTTTCAGATCTTTTTTCATCAGACACTTGGCTTGTAAAATTGGTTATAATTGAATAAATAAAAAATCCTTTGTTTAGTCACGAGTTAATATTATTTAGAAGGAGTGTGCAAAATTTCAGCAAGATCGGTTTAGTAGTTTTTGAGGAATTGTGCCTTTAAAAACATAGTTTTGAGAAAAATGCTGTCAACGGCTGATTTTTAATATTTTTTTACAACGTGAGATATTGTACTTTTTTATGCCCAAAGTCAAAATATAATAACTCTTTTATTGTATTAAAAAAAAAAAAATTAGAAAACATATGCTTTTTTTGCCCTTTAAAAGGTATGTAACCCCTTAAGCAAGGATATCTGCAAGGATTGAGTTTAATTGAGTTTCTTTTGTTTTGGTTACAAAAAATAAAATATAACTTATTAGGACAATTACGCGAGTATGAGTTTTTGACTCCACCCTCCTATAAAGTATGAATAGGGATTCCCATTAGCGAATTTAAATTACGAACATACGGGACACTACCGTGTTTTGGTTATTTCATTGAGGGCGATCAATTTCGTTCTAATTTGCAGCTGAGATCGAACATTGGGGTGCAAATACGATAAGCAAAGTTTTCAAAGATAATCCAGAATTTAAAATATACTTTTTATTTAAATTAAAAGTATTTTTTAGATTGCCAATTTAAAATAAAAGTTATGATTAGTGGTTGGATCAAAGTATTAGAATTTTTAAAAGCAAATTTGTAAAGTAAATAGGCCCTTAAACTATATTTCACTAACCGGACTGTCATGTCAACGCTGTTATTGCATAGTGAGCCAATTGGAACATGAACAAAATTTAATCTTTGGAAACAAATCTTCTTTTTTTTGTTTTCTTTTTTCGAAAAATAGTATATTATGCACCGAGTACGCGAACTTAGTTTTTAGTGCACGAGAGTGCACTAAAATGGTTTGCGTCGAGGTGCGTATACTATTTTTCCTACGACCTAATACCTAAACCGAGTATAGAATATAAAATCTTTCTTTTTGTGTTTTTTTATGTTTCAAGTGACTCACTATGCAATAACAGCATCGACATGATAGACCAGCTAATGAAATATAGTTTAAATCAGGGAAAATTCTAAATTTCGATCAGGGAAAATCATGGATTATTAATTTGCAAAACCTACCCTGCTAATGCCATGAGAACAAAATATAATGTCTTTTTTTAAGAGTTTTTAGAGACAAAATATTTTAATAGTTTTCTCGCATGCAGTAGGCTTAAATACCCATACCTGGAAAGTCTTAAATTTTATGAATTAATAACTTAAAATGTTTTTTGTCTTTCCTAAAAGGTTGTAAAATCCAAGTTACGACATTTTTAATTGCTCTTCACGATTGGTTAAAAGCAAAGCTTGCATATAATTACTTGCAGGTGGCTGTCAAACCTAATGAATCAAACTAAGGCACGTTAATAAGGTGTCAGTTTTTATTCTAATAAAACAATAAGTGAACTACACCGTAAAAATGTTTCCGGTACGGATAACCTGCGATGTAATTACCGGCTATTGCTACCAGAATTTTAAAAGGAATTGTAAAATTAAAATTTTACAGTAAAATTACATTTGTGCTTTAAAACTTTGCTTTGGACTTTTTAAATTCCCGATGGAAATGTAATATGATTGGACAGAAATAAACACGTGGTCAGAAATATTGTTAAATGATTGGTTGATAAAAACGAAAAAAAAAAATCAGTTAAATTTTCTATAAAACATTAAAAACTGGTTAACGTGTAGAGAACTTACTTAAAACTTTCAAGTCTTTTCGACTCTTAATTCAATTATTTTAGTTTTACACTGGTTATGTTTTGACGCGCGATACTAAAGTCCAAACCCTGCAGTATGTCTAGAGTCTTGAAAATCGAGACTCCCGCGAGATGAAACATGAAGTTTTTTGTCAAAACTCTCGACAGACAAGACAAAAAAATAATCGTCAAGGAATGGACAAGACAAGTCCAAACCAGACGAGAGAAGAAGTTCCGTTAATAAGATTAACTACTTATGTAGTATAATTTGAACATTTTAATAGGCTTGAAGTAAAAGCCTTTTGTCAATTCGCTATAACAATTTCATGTTCAATAACTTTGACACAAAATCATAGGCAATTAATGTCAAAGTTACTGACTATTAAATCTTGTTTTCTAACTTACGACTGCTATTGTATGTCTATTCACTTTTGTTGTGGACCATAAATATTAATAATTTATTTTCTTTTTTACAGGTACGCTTCATGCATGACGCGTGATTAAACCACTTTAAAACAGGTATTTATACATATTTTACGCGCAGAGAGACAACAGGGCCTAGTTAAGAACAAAAAGATGTTATTATACTACATTGTATGTTATAAAATATCTTTTTCTGGGAAAACATACAAAAAATCACTGCGAAAACTATACTCCAGAGAAAAAGCCAAATATTCTAGAAGACTAAAGTATAAGGTTTAAATCTAAAATGCAAAAGTTATTAGCCTTTTTTGAATTACCAACAAGAGGCGTGTATATATTTTATTTTTTTAAATATTTTTTTCATACGTGCGCTGCAGCTGCGCGCAGACGAAAATTTTTAGAAATTTTAATGTCACGCATTTTTCAACCATCCCAGAATTTGAACAGAAAATTATTTTATAAAAAATGTCTTGCCCCGGGCAAGTTGCCCTCGGCTTCTAAAATCCCAATTGAAAATTTTAACTTTTCGCTCTGGTATTATTATTTATAAATAACTATTTTAAGCTAGTCTTTCATCATGCAGTTTTGGCGATATGTGAAAGATAAAATTAAGTACAATGAACTAAATAAAAAATTGTTTAAAAAAAATGAGATTCCCAAGACAGCTTGATTATTATTATTTTTTTTTTTGGTTAGTTGTTTCATATAACAAAAAAAAAATTAACAAACCCGATAATTGAGTGAACTTTTATAAATTGCAAATGTAGGCATCACTGAATCGGTTAAAGAAAAAAGAATTAAGCTGAAATAAAAAACTAAGCTCTGAAAAGGAGCGGTGGATTTTTTATCGACTTAAATGAAAATTGCTATTAAAAAAGGTAAAAACAGACGAACCGAAGCTTTCCAGTCTAGAAATATAGATATAACAATAAACAACAATATTTCGATATATTCTATTAAATTTAAAACAACTTTTAACAGTTGGTGAACATTTTTAAGTTTTTTTTCTCCCTGCTATAGTTTGACGCACGGATCTGTGGCACTATGATAGTGTTTTCATTTTTTTTTAAGTTTAACCCCCATATTTTTTTGTTTTTTTTTGGGATTAATATCAAAATTGGTAAAATTGATCCTAATAAAAGTATTTTTTCCTGAAAATGTTACGTTAATCGCAATTTTCTTTCAGCTTTTTTCTATTTTTTTTAAAGTTTAACCCCCCATAACTTTTTTGCTTTTGGGGGGATTACTTTCCACAATAGGGATCTTCCCCTCGTAGAACTTGATTTTTCCCGTATTTCAAGTCGATCGGATTATTCGTTCTTGAGTTTTCGCTAGGAGTATATTGTATATAATGCGAAGCATCGCTTATATTCACGGCTTGTTATTTATAATCTTTGTGAAAATGTGTCATTTAAGAGTCCCCTCCTCCTTACTCATATATTATTTCTATAGAAATAATTTCCAAAAATATTACAATCTCGGTTACGAATAATATTTACTTAGGAACTCTTTTCCCCTCCAAATAAATCAAATCTATTTTCAACCACAGGCAAATATATTTTATACTATTTAGGTGATTCAACTAAACTGGAAAAATCTTTCTTTTTTTTTTGATACAATATTTTGATCTTGTTTTGAGGTTTGGACAGTTTTGCGACACTGAATTTGGTAATATTTATTGTAAATCCACTGCCAGGGGTGGGAGTTTTCACAATAATTTCTTAAAATTTGTGTTTTTTTGACTTGCCAATAATAAAAAAGTCTTACTCCACCTCCGGTGGTCGAAAAAAAATTATATATTTTCAAGAAATAAAAAAAAATATTACAAAAAGGCAGAAAAATAGAAAAGGACAAAAAGGATAAAAAGTGACTTTTCTGAAATGACATGTGTTCCGGACTCATGTGTCTTTTTCTACAGCCCTAGTTTTATAACTTCTGCAAAAATGTTTTAGGAAAAAAGTATTGTTTTGTCGGCAGCAGTATTTTTAATTTAATCTAAGATTAACCTCGTCAGTAAAGTTTGGGGAACCTCTGTAAGGTCTCTTAATTAATCACTGTTAAATCTGCTGTATTGTAAAAATAATGTTTCTCAGTCAAATTATACGCATCAGATCACAAATTCATTTACTTAAAGAGTTACATTTCGTTTATACACGGAGATACTTTTTCGGTAAAAATTACTGTTGGAATGTAGTGTTTTAAAAATATATGCATATATTTTAAGTGGTGATTTTACATACCTGGTGACACAAGAGTATTGCCTACGAATTATTTCTGTAACTATAAAAGAAAACTTTTTGAAATTTACAGAGCTTGTTTGAACCGTAAATATCCCCATTTTGACATGGTCATTATAAAAATTATCACTTCAGGTCTAAGCGGAAGTGATACCAACTTTTTATTTTTAAATGGAACCCTATATATTTGCTTACATTTTTAGATTCGTCTTTAAATTCTCTTTTCATTGATATATCACAAGTCGATATTTGCATTAAAGATCGCGCCACAGGAGCCATTTTTCATAAAAACAACATGGCGGTCCTATGACGTCCATATTTGAAACTTTACATTTCAAATATTTTACTGTTCGTGTGAAACTGATTTTCTTTTGTTTTTATGAAAATGGCGTTATTTTAAAGTTTTTTTTTTAAATTATCAACTTTAACGCCATTTTGTGCTAAATTTTTAAATGGAACGACCTATCTTTGATTTCGCTAAATTAAAAACTCAGGTATAGGGGAAAGTAGGGTAACGGTGCGCAGTGGGTAACCGTGCGCATCACCGAAAATTCATGAGAACCCTTTTTCATATTTTTTTAATCACCCCTTAAAATCTAAGAATCTATTTTTTAAAGCACCCTGTATAATATTTAAATTTATTTAATCATGGATGACAGTGAAGTTTACTAGTAATAACTGTAAAATGTTTCAAATTTTTTTTTATATTTTACCGTAAGTTTATTTTCCTTTGTAGTTCCTCGGTATCTATATATAATCCATGAGGTCTGTCTGTCTGTCTGTCTGTCTGTCTGTCTGTCTGTCTGTCTGTCTGTCCCTCTGCCCTTCCAGAAGTTTTTTTTTCGTATTTCCCAAACAGCTTCAAATTTGAAACTTGGCATGCACGTCGGAAACCTGGTTTTGCTGTTTAGAAAAGTCTGGAACCCCAAAATCTTTTCAATGAAAACTCTCCGGGCTTAAATATGAGCTTTCTGTCGAAAAACAGGCTTAACAGCTAGTGAGACAGTAAAATTGAAAATGTAAGCTTCACTGTTTCCTACGAATTAAAATGCAAAGTTATTTCCACATAATGTTTATTTTTACATTAAATAAATAAAATAAAAATATTAACATTTCAAAAATATTTATTGTGTAGATTTTATCTTAAATAATATATTACATTTCCTCGCTTCTGTTATAAGACCTTGTTGGTATAAAACGTAACTTTTTCTTTCTTCTTTTTCTAAATACCCAAAATACTTCTTAGGTTACGCCTAATGGAAATATTGCAAACGACCTGGCATCCTTGGTTTTGGAAAAATTACACAGTCACACAAAAAAAAGGTCAAGAACTCCTTCGGAGACCATTGTATTCCTATGCATTTTGAGGCGAGTCCGAATTTAAGGTCAAAATAGGACCTTTAGTTATTATAGTTATAGATGTATTTGCCCACGTTTCGACTATATTCGATTTATTCGTTTTATCATCAGCATAAATTAAGAACTATTTGTCTTGATACCGCGGGTGACATAGGTCATATAAAAGTCTATGTTTCGCCTATGTGGGCTACTATCAACATTGTTTAATTTTTATGAATCAAGAGATGCATCTTGGTCCAATGAATAATAGTTATTATAGTTATAGCTGTATTTGTACATGTTTCAAATATATTAGCTGTATTCATCATCCTAATATAAAACGTTTTATTGAACAAATTAAAATACGTTAAAAAACGTATGTAACTTTCGGGACTTTTGACCACATGCATGAATTTTAATGCAAAATTATTTTGCCGACAGGAAAAGAGCTGAGATTTTACTAAACCGAGTAATATTGAGGTTAATTTTAATAAATATTGTAAATTCCCGTTGTGACATGGTGAATTTGCTTTAATAATTACAGTTAATACTACTGAAAGATTGACGGAGAAATTTAGAGTGTAAAACAGTTTTCTAAGTGTATTATAGTCTTCTGGCTATGGAACGAGGAGTATAATAATAATAATACACTCAGCATTGAATCTATTTGTAAAATTAGTCTAAATGTGCTCACCAGAGGGAATATTTCGATAAAAGTATACTTACTTACCCTATAGGGTGGGTGGAATTATCATTTATTTGGATTGTATTATTTGAAATGACTGAGCACTTTTCCTTTTTAATTGAGTACATTGTGCATTGAAAAGAAGCCATGAAAGTTGTATTTGGCTTACCAATTATAAAATATACTGCCGCCAACAATACAATACTTTCCCCTAAAAGTAATAAACACAAGAGGAAAGAACTGCAAACAATTAATGATTTGTTATATAACGCCACAATTATTTCTCCTATTTGGACGGTTTTAAGTTTTTTTTTTTTGAGAAACAAATCGAAATAAAGTAAAATAGTTATTTTTGTATTAATAGCGCAAAATGACTGATTTCTGCTTGAGCGTGGAATTTGCTGCGATCACGCGAAAGCAGAATTCACATTTTGCGCTCGTAATACAAACAACGTTTTTTCTACGATCCAAAAAAAAAATCAGGCAGTAAATTTATAACCTTACCAGGTCGCAGCACTTACAGTTTTTTGCAAATCTGGTGGTTTAGAAGAAAAACCCTCATCACTGTAACTTTGCAAAAAAAATTAGGAAAAAAATTAGAAAAAAAAAACAACATGCAATAGTAAGATATCACGTAATTAGGGGTGGTAGTAAAAAACATGACATAGTTGTACGAGGGGGTCATATCACATCTTACTGTTGCATTTAGTTTTTTAACTGCAGATAAAAAACGAACTATTTTAAATTTTATTTTAAGAGCTTGATTAAGGAAAATGCAAGTATGTACCATCGCGCTACATGGTGGCGAAGTGTGACACCGGGGGTTAAAAATATACATCATACATCAAAAGTCTGAAGACTGATCTAAGAAACTACGGACTAACACACCAATATTTATTAATCAATTCTAATCCCCCCCATAATACGGGCCTTATAAAACAAAAGTTAATCCCTGAAAAAAAAACAGTTTTTTTCCAAAACTTTATTTTGACCACTTGTTCAGAAATATCGTTCTTATTTCTATACAAATGCATTAAAGGCTTATCCACGATTATAGTAACAATACGTCTATAGTGAAATTTCATTCAGCTCAGATACGTAGTTTAGCTTTAATCAATCAAATTTTGAAGGGCTCTAATACTCTAGAAAGCAATATACAGTGTGGAGTTTTCAAAATGAATATATTCGATAACTCTGATTATTTTTTAACGTTTTTATTAACCATTTAACAATATTTCTGACCACGTGTTTATTTCTGCCCAATCATATTACAGTTATAACGGGAATTTTCTACTGTAGAAAATTCTAGTGAGAATCGCTGTAGTATTTTGTTTTTCAGTATTTCTCTTTTACAACAAAATTTCATACCTAAAACTAATTAATAATTAAATATGAATATATTACTATTTATAATTATTGTTATTACTTTGTTATTTACTAAAAAATACCACAAAATATTCTTTTTATAAAATGTAATTACAGTTTTTATAGATTGAGTTTTTAATATGAACGAGCCTAACGCGGTACCGCGCTAGTCAGTAGGTGACTGAACTATTGATAGAACCTTAATTTCATATTTAAAAATGGACAAAAAAGGTTTTAATTTAGAAATTGAGAAATTAAATAATATGCCTAAATATTAAAATAAGTAATAAAACAATTTATATCATTTTGCGATGAAAAAAATAAAAGTTGGTTGTAATTATTTCCAGACAGCAAATTTTCATGAAAGCAGTGAATTTTCCCGCATAATTCTCAGCCTTTTGTGTAATTATATATGAAAATTATATATTTTAGAAAAATTCCTTAGGTCGATCTTGTTTTTTTTTTACATGAGTGATGTCATAATCATATGTCAAGTGATATATAATTTAAAAGTTTTTTTAAATTCTGGTTCCAACAGTGTTTTATTTTTGAAAATGGGATTGGCGGTTTTTGAGTTGTTCGACATTTATTTTCAAATTGACAGCTTAATGAACTTCAACTGTTTTAGGAGTCGATATTTGACCCATGTCCATGTAAACTTTTTGTATTATTTTTTTGCTTTTTATAATTTTTCATCTTTTCTTCTTTAATTTTCGTATTCTTGAAAAAAAAAAATGATGATCAAAACTGCTATTGCTAATAATAAAAACAACTGTAAAAATAAGAACGGAATTTGATAATAATACAAAACGTTAATATGGACATGGGTCAAATATCGTCTCTCAAGAAAGCTTTAGTTCAGTAAAAATTTAAACCTTAAAAAATTAACCCTGGTAAAATAATTCCCCCGTTACTGTTCTCCTTTCTCGATACAAAGACTATACAGTGCGGTCCAGAAGTCATCCCTCCCCCTTTTAACTTTTGAACGAGTTGAGATATCGACTTCAAATTTAGAACTCTTAAATAAGACAACTTAAACTATCTTTAAGCATATATTTAATACTTTTATCTCTTAAAATGTGAGCAGGGGGGCATGGGGGGAAATTTTTTTAAATGGAAAGGGGGGCCGTGTGTCATTTTAAAGCCTTTAAAATTCTCTATATAACCATACATTTTTAAGATTTTTAAACATGTTTTTTAAGGTTTTGATTTTTCAGTTTTTTGTGCTAAAAAAATAAATTTTTAAGTTTTTTTTTTGTTAATTTTTATTTATGTCAACTAAAATTAGTTTAAAAGTATAATTTACTTTTTTTCATTATGAAATTAGGCATTTTTAAAAAATTGTTTGGATTTTTTAGAGAAATTTTGACAAAAATACCCATTTTCAACCCTATTTTAAACCCAAAAAAAAAGTTAAAAAAAATAAAAAATTTACAGTTAAATGGAGAATTTTATAAGCTTTAAAATGATGTATCACACGACCCCCCTTTCCATTTAAAAAAATGTGCCCCCATGCTCCCCTGCCTACATTTTAAGAGCTGAAAGTATTAAAATTATGCTAAAAGATAGTTTAAGTTGTCTTATTTAAAAGTTCCAAATTTGAAGTCGATATCTCAACTGGTTCAAAAGTTAAGAGGGGGGGGGTGACTTTTGGACCGCTCTGTATATGTATAACAAGGAAAAATAATTTTATTAGTACATTCTATGTTAACATAAACATTATATTTTCCTTGGAAGGATATTATTTTGATAATTTTCTTTTTATTACTTATCATTTTAAATATTATATCTAATTTATTTTAATATCTCTCAATATAACAAAGCATTTATATTTTTGCTAGAGGTTTTCCGAGATTTTCTAATTTTATTTTCTTTTCAAGAGCTTGAACGTAAAATTATATCAAAATAAGCCCTTTGAAAATGTATTTATAGTTATGAAAATTTTGAAAACTACAATAACGAAAAGTATACAGTACGTGTAAATGAGACCTCCCCATAGGATTATAAAATGAGAACACTGCGACTTTATGTATGCTCTGTCGAACGCGAACTGAGGCTTAGTTGCTAAGCTGTTCATTTTGCCAGTCCCACAGAATACTCCCACTAAATCTATGCCCTCGCCGTTATTAGGCATGAAAAAACCTTTAAAATGACATGTAACATATATTTTTCGAATTTACATATACGTTAAAAACGTAAAACAGGAATAGGCCTTTAGTATTGCATGCAAACACTGTAAGTTAGCGAATTGTGTTCTGTACTTGCCTTCTATTATTATTATTATTTTTTAATGGCGTCCCCTATAACTTTCCACGAACTAATAACTCTTCTCTCTAGAATAGGCATTTCATTCGTTAAAACTGACAAAAACGTCGGCAACATAAACATTCGTCTGTCTTACTCGCACATCTTTGTTCTAACAGAGACAACAATACCAGTTACTGGTAATTGTTATTGTTCAGGCCTGAATATACCTACTATTTGTTTACAAACAAACCGAGATGTTGGCGATACTTTATTTTAACGGTATGCGTATTCTAGAAAGAAGAGTTATTAGTTCGATGATAACTTTCATAAAATGCAGAATCTGCATTGCAGATACTATTCCTCTAGTCAGATGGTCAAAGTCAAATAACAACTAAATTCGATTTGATATACTTCGCAGAAAATCACAACCCTTTTTCAATTAGCTCTTTGATCAAATGAAATATTATATGTATTTGTAAACATTGATATGTGAGGCATGTAGGACCAAAAGGTGATAAGTCCAACAAACTACAACAAAAAAACCGCAAAAAAACATTCTTTTCGTTTGGAGACATAAATTTGAAAAATGTGGTATTTTGTTCAGCTTAATTGGAGTTATCATTGGCACAAACATTTCCAGAAAATATTATTTTCCTAAAAAATGAAAAAAAAATTGGACCTAGTTTTAAACTTTTTCAAAAAAACGATGTTTTTAGAATTTAATTCTTAAATATCAAAAAAATTTGACCCAAAACAAACTTTTTAACCCCTCACCCCGACAGATGGACCACCTTTGGTCCAAACATCGATTAATCGTTAAAACAACACTTTAAGAAATACTTTGACGCATGCCTCATAGAAAAAAAAGGAATCCTTGAACCAAGACCTGTGTCTTTCTATATTTTCAAAGGCATATTCTCTTGTTTTAACGCTAGAATTTCTTTTAAACAAAGTCAATGTCCTTAAATAAAGAGCGCGGATCTTCATTCAAAAACCCGTGCTCTTCATTCAAGAACATTGACTTGGGTTCAAAAAAATGCTAGCCTTAAAACAAAAGAATATGGTTTTGAACATATCGAAAGACACGTGCCCTTGGTCCAAGAAATCCTTTTCTTTTATGCCTATTTGACAGACTTTGGAATGTAATTTAATGGTAGCAAAATTGGACTTATCACATTTTGCTCTGTATGCGTCATGTATTGCTTAAATATTTTTCCTATTTGATTTGTTAAATGGTTATGATTTCAGTTATTTTTTCCCTGTCAAAATGGTAATTAATTAATGTTTACTTTTGTTTCATGTTTTACAGTGTTATTAAACAAATAAAATAGGATTGTAATTGCCAGTCGCAGCGTGGTCTTTGTAAGGGACGGATGTGACCGCTTTGGCGGATATTTTAATTTAATATCACGTGCCTTTTTCAACCATTAGCAGATGTGCAATTTACATGGCTAGTAGGAAAAAAATATCGCGGTCCGTGATGCATAATTTTTTTATTAAAATATAGTTCGAGATAGGAAATCACAAGAATTTACAGGAAATCCTATAGATATTTACATAGTTTTCCTTAGGTGTAGGGCAGTGTTATCAAGGTTATAGTTTTCTAAAATAGCTAAAAGTATTTGCTTATTAAACGTGTCGAAGGCTTTACCGAAATCTAATAGAATAAGAATATTTAGTAATCCTTCATCCATAAATTGTAAAATATAATATATGCTGCAGGCTAGGCCAGTCAGATCTGGATCACCCTGTAGTGTTTTTCTGCGGAGCAGCCGGATGGGTCATTGACTGAAACTAAAATGAAAAATGGATGTTTCACAAAGTGAAATTGTGACAAATGACATACATTGTGTTTGCTAATTCTACATAAAGGGTGCTGATTCAAAAAAACTCGAAAAACTATTGGAATTGCTCTATTTCATTTGATTGATGCCGTCACTTTCCGCAGTGTTAACTTTTTCCGTCCATTTTTTTTAGGTCTGGAAAGTAAAAACGTAAAAATCGCAATTTTAAGCGCTTAGTGCAAATACTTTAAATTTTCGTCAGAATTTAAAATACGGGTATTTTTTAAATAATTGATTTTGTATTTGAGGAAGGCCAATCCAAAACTCATGTTATCTTAAAATTATTTCATTTGTTAGTACCTATTTTCAAAAATAATTCATAAAAAAGTTTAAATGTTAAAGTCTAATCTAATAAAATAAAGGGACTAAGGTAAACTTAAATTGATTTATCAATGTTGACCCATACAAATTCGGGAATTTTAGCACAACTGCAGCTAAATTATTTATTTTTCTGTGAAGTACGGGTGTTTTTTTAATAGTTACTAAATTTTAATCAATCCTATAGTTTTAAAGAAAGAATATTTATTTATCTTTATTTGCAGAAAATAATTTTTATTTTAAATTATTTTTTTAGAGTCGTACGTTTTAGTTTTGATAGTAGACTGCCTTTACGTTCGGTACCGCACTAATAGCTAGTGCTAAAGTATTAATGAAAATTGATTTTTTTGTCTAATAATATAAAAATAAGGTTTAAAAAACGAAAAAGCTAAAAATCTCCTAATTCGATTCAGGTGACTAGTGGTATTTAATGAGGGGGTAGTCTGCTATCAATGACTAAAAGAAAATTTGTGCGGTCATTCCAAAAAACCTAAACTTAACAGAGTCGCACTGTGTGATGGACACCACAAGAACAGACAAGTTTTACCTTTATTTTGAATTACTGAAATACTAAAATTAGTTAAAAAATACGAATATTTTGAATTCTGTTTTTAAACATTTAAGTAATAGTATTTAGTTTATGTATGATAAAATATAAATAATGCTTTTCACAGTTTACAATAAATTAAAATAACCTCATTACAATACATATGCACTATGGCTTTCATTTATTATAATATTACACTTTATACAATTTATTTAAATTGCATAAATGTCAGAGCACAAACAGTTCTTTTGTTTACAATTATTTAAAAATATTATCATGAAATGATAAAATATTATTGTAAAACAATCAGTTGATTCGGTATGTCAAACAGAGTTGTCGTTTATCTTTTTTCATTAATGAGGGACTCAACTCTAAAAGTCGCTTAGGGCTACTTGCGTTTGCGTAATATACAAAAAACCATTTATAATATTAATATAAAATTAATCCAATGATTCTTTTAGTAGATAAAAGCAATATTAATTAACATAATAAATAATAAATACATCAAATAAACAACCGTGAAGATATGTAATGCATCGCAGTTCATAAACTTTTATACTCCGGTTCGTATTTCGCTTTTGATTTGGGTGGTATAGTTTTTAAAGTAGCCACTTTTGCTTCTTTTGGAATGTCCTCAGGGACAAAAACACTATTTTCATCTTTAAAGTCCAATTTTAATTTGAAAACGACGCCACGCGGTAAAATAAACCTTGATTTTAAACTGTCAAACTTGCCATTGTTTTTTTTTGTACCGTAGCCGCCATAATGAAATAAAAGCGGCCTTAATGAAATAAAACATTGTGTGTACATAAAAAAGCATTATTTAAGATCGCATTTTCTTATGATTACAAATGTATTGGATAACATTTTGTATGGCACACGTGGGTAATTAGATGGTGTCCACTCAAGAATATTGACCCACTCGGCCTACGGCCGTCGTGGGTCAAACATTCTCTCATGGACAATATCTTACTTTTTCCACTAGTACCTTAAAAAACTATTTAAGTATAGAAAAATCTAAATAATTATGTTAAACCGTAAACTCCACTAATTAATTTTCAATGGTACCTAGTTATTTTTGGTGTCTATATTTCACTTCCTGACCCATAAATTACTTAAGTAGAAATATGAGTTGTTAATATCTCATGTAATAAATATCCTTGTCTGTAATTCGATGAGTATCTAAAAAAAGACTGAAATTCATATACTTATGATTTGTAGCAGTAATTCAAACCGTTTTCTTTCCGCATCATTGTTATCAGCCATATCGTTATTGAATGCCCAACTTGACAGATGTATTTTTAAATATTACTAGCTGTTAATATATTAATTGCTTCGTGTTTCGTGGTAGGTAGTCTTGGCAGTCGAGAAGATACAATTTAAACAAGCCGTGAAGATATGCAATGCTACGCATTCCATTATACAGTGCGATTATAAAGGGCCGAACAGTTTGAAAAGAAAATACTCTTCGTTTGAAGCCACGCCTCTGTTAGAGTTGTGCGCGACAAGCCCATGTGATTGCTACTTACAACAGCTCGGTGGCCAGTAAAACGCACACAGCTTTCTTGCATTTTACTCATCGCTAATGCCAGTTTTGCATTAAAAAGTATTCGGCATTTTATAATCGCACGGTATATTAGGAAGGATCTATTTGCACATCCGATGTCCACGAAGCTATTTCCACGTCCAGTATTTTTTTTGTCGATTTTTAGGGTTGTTAAAGCTTTTAAGGTGTATTTTTCGTCAGAATTGTATTCTCCTCGTGTAAATGGGGGGGGCTACGCCCCCATTAGCATCGGAAACACCAAACACGAAAAACCCAAACCAAACCACAAAATAAGGTCATGTGACGTCGGACGTAAAAATAGCCACTTCGTATATATTATTCACAGTAAATGGTATATAGCATTTTACAAATACGTCAAAAAACAGTGATCGCCATGATATCGGCCGTTTGGATAGACTAAAAAAAAAACGGGATGTTATTCAGTATTGAAGTCGCTATAGCCCGAACTAGAAGAAAATATTTTGGCCAGAAAATAACAAAATGGCGGACGTTTTTCAAAAAGTTATATTTGCCACAAATATATTTTTTCTCGGTGGAAATACGTAATATTTTCTATGTGATTTCACACAAGTTATAAGAATTCACTTAACTATTCACATAACTGTTCTCACAACCATTCTCACTGTAGTGGTGCGGAGAGTGTACCTAATAATAGTATGGTTTTCACACACGTACCAAACGATGCATGAAAACTAAAAGAACATCTAAAGATTTATTTTTAACATTTTCGAAATTTATCAACCAGGAAGATCATAAATTTTATTACGTTCGCCTATCATAACAGATAAAAATGGAAAATCCTTCCGTTAAAAAAAAAATTAAATAAAAATGTCTTGTTATGCTTTTCCCAAGAAAAAGTCGATACCCAATATTTTTGAAGCTATTGTAAATTTTGGATTTTTGGGTGGTAATTCATATAAAGGGTACTAAAAAAAACCAAAAAAATCCCAATTTTAGCTTTAATCGGCTTTTTAAAAAATTTTGTACCACCCTAACATCGAGGATTTTTTTTTTCAGATTTTATTAAATTCATAATGACCGTATTCAAAAAATCAGATTTTTGTCGCTTTTTTTTCCTGGACCACAGTGCCCTTAAAATTCATATATCTTATTAGCGTCGCAGGCGATTTATTTTAATTAAAATTTCCAGCCGCTGCTGAGGCTTATCCGTGAGTTCAAGCTTCTGGGTGGCTATTCTCATTTTGGTGAGTTTAGTTCACGCGTGAAAGCGAATATTTATCAAAATATCAGGCGAAAAAAATCCGCTCGAAACCAGAATAGGAGACTTCATCCTAAAATTTAAGAAATATTAAAAATAATAGTATATTACGCACCGAGTACGCGAACTTCGTTTTTAGTGCACGAAATGGTTTGCGTCGAGGTGCGTACACTATTTTTCCTACGACCTAACACCTAAACATAAAAAAAACGCAAAAATGATCTTAAAATTAGTTTGTCAATTTGAGGTTATGTGTTTGACTTTTACTAATCTTCTGACAGCAGATATGTAAAATCAGCCGATCGTTACTTCCCATCCGTTGTCATAGGCAACGGATGGGAAATAAGCACTAACTACTAACTAGGTCGTAGGGAAAAAAAATAATTTATACTATTTTAATGTAATCATTATAGAACTATTACTCTAAAAATATGAAAAGCTGGGGTAAGGGGTTTTAGTAGATTGCTTCTACGGAACTCTAAAAAAGGTATAATTGTGCATTGTAAAAGGTTTGCTAAAAGAATCGTGTGGACGATATACATAATAAAATGTACATAGAGACTACAAAGGGCAAAGTTTTTATTTTTTATCAATCTAACTTAACCAAATTGTTTTCCGTTTCCCTTATTTGATCAAGCGAAAAGTTTTATGAATATTCAGCATCGCAAAGGGAAACTTTCGTATTTTTAAAAAGGAAATAAAAATCGTTCGATTTTTCCACTACACAAAATGTCTGCAAATATATATGCAAACACACTGTATTTCGAGCACATTTGGACCACACACATGCAAATAAATATATATATATTATATTTCGTCTCTTTAAATAAAAAGTATCATTTGTTTTTGTATAAAGGGTGGTTCAAAATAATCGTTCCGTTTATTCCTTTTTTATCAATTTCTGTTTATTACAAAAAGTAATTTTGTGGCAACAGCAAAAACAAAAAATAGAACTTAATTTTTTTTTATCTCTCATGACCTTATTATATTATTCACAGCGCCTGCGCTAGAATTAGTATATTACGCACTAGTTTTTAGTGCACGAGGCGCAGCCGAGTATAAAAAGCACTCGATGTGCACTGAAATGGTTTGCGTCGAGGTGCGTATACTATTTTTCCTACGACCTAACACCTAAACATCCAAAAAACGTAAAAATTATCTTAAATTTTTGAGGTTATGTGTTCCCAAATCCCAAAAAAAGAAAAAAAAATTATAGGCGGCAAAACCTAAAATTCAAAAAATTGAATAAACTAGAAGGAAAAGTGCCATCAACGTCACTTTTTAGAAACAGTTACTTAAATTATTAATTTATTGGAAAAAATGAGAGCGTGGCCTTAAAGTTTCGCACTTTGCTCATGCATGCGGCCTTAAAAAATGGTGTTAAAACATTTTGCGATCAAGGGAATATTACTTTCTTCAGATCTATATCTATATAACAAATGTTCCACGTTCTAAAAGTTTTATTTAAATTTTATTATTTTAGGTTATATAGGTAGTACACATTATTCATTTTATTTATGCCGATCCAATAAAATATTCTTATTGTTTCTAAAGGATTTAATTTTTTTATTTCTTACTATAATTTCCTTAGTATTAAACTTTATATTTAATAAGTTTAAGATAGGAAAATAAACATTTACATTTAATGATGCAGTTTCCTTTAATTTCAGCGTTTTTCAAATATAAATAACTACCTATCGCCCTGTAAAACTCGAAAGATCGTATCTGCAAAAAAAATATTTTCGGTTCCTTGCACTAATAACTTCTGTACATAGAGTTGTCAACTCTGAATCATGAAAATTAATGACATAGGTCTCAAAAATCAAAAAAAAAAAAAAAAAAAAAAAACGAAACCACTTCGGTTTTTTTTATTTTTTTATATTAACTTATTAACATTGCAGAATATCGTAAAAACAGACAAAAAAAAAACAAAATAACATAATGCTTATTCTATAGCTTTGTATGCAAGACTGATAGCGATGTGGCCGACACAGGTGGGCGGAGCACCGTGTAGTACCAACTCCCTATCCAATCTATTTTTGTTTAAGCTTTAAGGCGTAGTTATGCGAAAATACAGCTTCACAATTTGATTGAAATTGAAACATAAAAGCTTTATTATTAATTATTAGGTGTCCTTTTTTACATTTGATGTTTAAAAACAATTGTGAAATATTATAAATAAATCTCGCATTTTTTAAGATCAATAAATTTAAGAACATTTAGCGTCCTTTAAGGGTTTTATAAAGAACAAAGGACAGAAGTAGAAAATAAAGGACTGTCCTTTGAAATAAAGGACGGTTGGCAACCTATCTGTACATGATCACTGATAACATATACAAACTCCAGCTAACTACTCCACTTAGTTTATAAGTTACGCTATATTCGAGTAATAACTTATCATGTACAGAGTTGATTAGTACAAGAATCCGAAAATATTTTTTTTGCAGATGCGATGTTTCTAAATTTAAAGGGCGCTATGTGCATTATTATACTATTCCCAGCTCGTAAGAGCTAGAAGAGTATAATGCCAGTTTTGAGATTTACAAAATGGCAAAAAAAAACGTCCTGGACAAAAAAATTCTTGGATACAAATTTTTTATGCAAAAATAAATGAAAATCTGTCCGTCTGGTGTCACATGTTTTTATTTAAAGTGTTCTATTTATATACAGTGAGGTTCTAAAAAAAAATCCTACCTATGCCCCAGTCCCACATTTTAAAAGTAAAAAATATCAGATACAACCAAAAAGATAGTTTAAGTTGTCTTATTTACGTTCCAAATTTGTAGCCGATATCTCCACTCGTTCGAAAGTCAAGGGGGGTTGACTTTTGGACCGCTCTATATGTCTTTAAGGCGCCTTTTCACAGAGCAATTTATACGCAAGTTTGGTGCTATGCAAGTTTGCTGCCAGATATAGCATGAGGACAATTACACATTCATTTGCCTTTTCACGGAGCAAGTTATATGCAAGTTTGACGCTATATATAGCAAGTTAAACAATGCTGCCAACCAGGCAATTTTGACGTGTCTCTGCATTGGTTGACAAAAACATAACCTAGCATTTGCTTTTTTAATGAAGATTTTTAGTTAGACAGACCGGCCTATTATTAATAATAATAATTATTAACATGGCCAGTTGCTACTATATTAAAAATTAGTAAAAAGAAATCGATTTAGTAACTTTTTTCCAGGTTGGTACCACAAAAATAACTATAAATCTTGCATGAAAATCGTCGAAAAATAGAACTTGTTCTAATAATTTAAAAATAGCATCAAATTTGCCTGAAGGCGTGCGCAGTTACTGAATCATTCTTGCAACAAAATTGCATAGCACCAAACTTGCGTACAAATTGCTCCGTGAAAAGGCGCCTTTAGATATATACAATTAATTTTTATGACCACCACTGTAAGTAATTATTTATTTGTGAGAATATTTTTGGTTTGTTAAAGTATAAGGCGAGGAAGCAACTTTTTAATAAAGGAAAGCATGGTTTTGCTTTAAAGCATTATTTTGAATTATTTTCATTCAAAATTAACTTTATGAAGTCATGTTTATGGCATTTGCTCTTCGCTAAATAAATAACATTTTCTAATAATAATTTATAAGATGCAAACGTTTAACTATTTTGGAGAACAAAATTAATTTTAATCATTGTCTGAGTATGATTTAAGATTTCAAGAATGTATAAAGAAAGGCAACGTTGGATGAGAATAATCATCTGGAAAATGTAAATAAATGTAAATAAGAGCATTTACACGGTAAAAATAAATTACATTAAATTACATAGTCCTTAAATGGTAATATGTTGCCATAGACCGAAATAGTAAAAATTACATAGTACATAATGGTAATATTTTGCATAGACCGGAACGGTAAAAATTACATAGTCCAGAATGGTAATATTTTGCATAGACCGGAAATTACATAGTGCAGAATGAAAAAAAATATTTATTACTTAGAAAATGTTTGTTCCAAAATACAAGTCTCTGTGTCAAAGCTTTTTTGAAATATCGTAGCGTAAAGTTCATTTGGTTTAAAAACCCAAACGATTTGCACCCTTAATACTAGTATAAACTGCTTACATCTTTCTTTAAAGATCTATTGGTTGATAAAGATCGTAATTTATAATGAACGTAAATTTTAGGCCACAAATAAAGCATTTAAATATCGTACATAAATAATATTTACCTTTTTTATACTTTTAACACTTTAACCTAGCAGCATGCGTCGCTATCTCTCTAACAATAACAATATTAAACGGTCCGTCTCATAATGCGACGCCTTCTTGGTTATTGTCCAAAGCGCACTCGCGTCTTAAAATAACATAGCCCGACATTGTAAAATCATGTAAAAATATGTAAATCAATGTAAATATATTTTTTTACATTATTTTACATTATTTTACATTCTTTTACATTATTTTACATTATTTTACATTCTTTTACATTATTTTACATTCTTTTACATAAATTCATGAATTAAAGTCCAGAATAGTAAATTTACTATTCCGTAGTATGTAAATTCATGTATTTTTACATTATTTTACATGCAGTTTTTACAGTGTAGCGTTTTAAATGCAAGATTTTCTGCTCCGTATAAATCGCGGTAAAAATTTTATTTGAAAAAGAATGAATGTGACAAAAAAATAAAAACTTTTTTAAAAAGATGAAGTAGTTCACGGTGTCACTCACCAAATTTTGTCAAAAATGTCTTTTATACTCCTTTATATTTATAGAAAACATATTCCATAAGACTTATTTGTAATGTAAATATAATCAGCCTTTTTCGGATTTCACCTATTCCATAAGACTTATTTGTAAAGTAAATATAATCAGTCATTTTTTCGGATTTTTAACAAATTGATATAGTTTTTAGCAAAAATTGAGCAAAATGAAAAAATAGTATAAAATTCTCGTTTCATTAAAAAACACCTTGCTTCGTGAATCTTATGAAACTTGTACTTTTACTTTTACTTCCCTAAAAAACATTTTACTAATGCCTGTTAGGCATAATATTTTTAATAAACCATTTAAAAATCTTAAATGTAGGTCAAAATTAATTCGTTCAAATAAAATATTTTTTTAGTTAATGAAAAAAACATTGAGATTACGGATAAACGGCTGAACGAATTTAGTTAAAATGTAGTACAGAAACGTTCCGTAATATGCTTATAGTGCGTACTAAAAATTAAAAAAAATCTTCTCGTCGCTGTTCCTTTGCCAAGTTGATGTGTTTACATGAATTAAAAATATCTTTATCTGTGTGTAGACAACGATACTACATAGTGGAATCAACCATACCTCGCCATACCTGTGCATGCCTTTTTGTGGATACGAGTTATCGCTAAAAAAACATTTTTCTTGAAAAATGCTGTTTTCTTTGCAGAATTACTTCCAATTTTAAGAATGGCAGAAATAAAAATGTGAGAAAATAAAAAGGTGGTCACACTATAGCCGCTTATAAATATATTGATTTTCCATTTGCTTATGGTGTGTGTTTTTAGAAAAGTCTATTTATAGTGAGGTCCACTTGCGGACTGTAGCTTGTATACTTAAGACCTTGTTTTGAGGGAACAGTAAAGGAGCACAGTGGGATACTGTCACCAAAAACCTGGCAATATACATACTTGGACTGAACATTTCCAATCCGTTTTTGATTTGATTTTTTAAAGGGGCCGGCCCATAAATATTAGACCTACATATGCTATGCTATTTAAATTAGACCATAAGTATGCCAAATTTCAAAAAAAGTGACAGATATTATATCTGAGATATAAATTGTTTATAAAATTAACTCCTACTAGGAGTGAAAAAAAAATATTATTGCTGTAAGCTAAGAAAATTTATTTCTCGGGTTAAAAACATAATGGTACGTTCTAAGCTAGTAGTGAATAAAAGTTGGCAATTAAGCTTTTCTGAAAATCTGTTGAAGTTACTCCGGGTAGTCTTAAAATTTCTTTTATTTAAGCCATGGTATAAAGGCGAAATTTGTTACCAGCTGAAGTTATATAAAATTTAATGATAATTTCTATAGGCTGGGGGCCGTACCCCCTTTGCCGCCCCCTGGTTATGTCACTGGTCTTACGTAATTTCTATGTTATCAACTTCTATCCTGATTTTGAAAGCACATACCCCATGGTGCCGGCGTTAGGGAGATCAATCAACGTACGGTCTCCAAGACAGGGGTTGGTATTGGCACCCCCACAGAAACCTTCCCCCACTGTTATATCTCCAGGAGACCTCAGCTGCATCTCCGTAAAATTCTTTACACCGAAAGAGATTTCGTAGTAGCAAAAGTACACACAGATAAAGAATATATCAATTCAAGTAAATTTTATTTAGGGCAAGTGTATCTTAAGTATACGAAAAGAATATTATTTTTTTATACCTACCTGCAACATTAAAATAAAATATTTATTTATTCTAGAAGAAGTTTTGATTTCTAAACGAAACACCCTGTATATTTTTACATATTGTATTATTTAAGTTTTGGTTTTCAACATGTTAGTGTTAAATTTTTGTCCTGGTTCTGGTCCTGAAAAAAAAAACGGTTAATCCTACGGTATTACAATAAGTACGTTTTGTGTATTTTTTCCTGAGAATTCATATTTTAATAATAAAACAACGTTTGTGGCAAAAACGTAATAAGGCCCACCCGCATCATATGTCCCTGATTAAAATAACTGCATGAAAATAACATGAAACGATAGGCCCTATTAAGGTTAAAAGTTAAGCTTAGCTCCCTTACCAGCCATTTTTAAACATATCTTTATACGAACTTTTTTTATACATAAAAGGAATGACTATGAATAACCCGGTATATGCAAAAATTTATCGTCAAATATCAAATGTTGTTAAAATCTTAATTAATTACTATTTTATAGTTATTTAAATTTTATTAAAATAATTTACCGTCAATAAAAAAGTTAAAATTGATGTAAAATATTTATTAAGATTTTCCAATAAAATTCAAAATTTATTTATATATGTATAGAATAATGTTTTTATTATCATTTAAATTTTAAATATGTAACAGTTTTTTTTTCTTTTTTATAGTATTAACTTTAATAGTCTTATTAAAAATGATTTTTGACTTTTTAAAAGTCACTAGGATCTTGATTTCAACTTTTTTTTATTTATTTTTTCAATATTTTGCGGCTCTAGGCTATTGCCTGTTATATTGCCTTTGTCGTTTCCATTTTATTTAGTGAGACAATAAAATATTGCTTTGGACAGCTTAATAACATTAGATATAAATAAAAGTGTGCTTTCTTTTATATCGGACAGCGAATCCGAATCTAACCTTAAAATAATCTAACATAGAAAAAACGGATTCCTTGAACCAAGGACACGGGTCTTTGGATATTTTCAAAGCCATATTCTCTTGTTTCAAGGCTGGCATTTTCTTGAAACAAGAGAATATGGCTTTGAACATATACAAAGACACGTGTCCTTGGTTCAAGGAATCCGTTTTTTCTATGAACTTATCACATTTTTCAAATATGAGCAGGTAAATTTTTTACCTACATCATTGATGTTATACAGATATTCTGTCGCCATATTCGGAATCAAGCAAAAAATAGAGTCGTAAGTCAGATCTCTGCTGGAATTTGAATTTGTTTTTGTAGACCTGTGCCACATTGTTTTTTTTTTTACTAATTTTGAGTCTGTGAATCTGAATCTGTCAGAATCCCTTCATTACGTCAGGTTTTCAAGACAAATGGATCAAAAATATCCTGTGTAGCGTGTATTCGGATTTTGCAATCAAAAATTAGTAAAAAAAACTATATGATTCAATGCAAGTCAAAAAATCTTGTTGCCTTGTGTTGTTTAGCAAATGATTTTTTTTTTCTATTTTCATGATATTCTTTCTCTCTTTGTGCACACATTTCTTCATGTTAATGGTTGTTTATATCATTTATTTGCTATCATTAAATTTGCTGTAACACGATGAAAACAAAGAAAATATAATGACACTTCTATTTTTCAAACAAATTTGTTCATTTATTATGTGCATTAATATCTGAACCTTCTTTTATCTACCTTTTTTTTCTTAACATTTTTCCATTCAGCATTAGCACATTTAAAAATAATTCTGCAAAAATAAGGCAATGACGAATGTGAATAAAAATTAAGCAAAAGCTTTTACTTTATAATTTTAAGCAAAAGCTACGTTTTGGTATAATGACTCGTTACACAGGTCCACAAGAAATTAAAAAAAATTGTTGGAAATTTTCTCTTTAACAAAATTGGTTATATGCATTTTTATCGTAAGATGCATATTTAGCGAGATGACCGCACTCACCCTTAAAATTCAAGGTAGCGGATGCCCCTTATACAAATCACCCGGTGAAAAACTAACAGGAGTGTTCCGTTACTATCCACTACTACCCTTTAAAATATCAGCCCTTGTACATTTATTGCAATTTAACATAGGAATTTTTCATTTTTTGACTGGACTAGTAGAGAGTTTGGACTTAAAACTTGTAAGTGATTTATATTAAAAATACAAAAATTTATTTCAGATTCGATCAAGATTCTCGTTTCTCGACGGCGTAACTTTCGTCTTGTCTTTATTTTTTAAGTTTTTTAAAAATCAAGGCAATACCAGAAATCTTGTTTACTTGGTTCTCATGAAACCTTTGTATATTACCGTACGCCTGAGCGTTTCTTAGATAAAATTTTGCCTCTTTTATTGTCTGAGTTGTTCAAAAACTACACGAAAAAAATATTTTTGCGATGTTTTTTTTTCTTATTTTTCGATTTTTTTTATAATATAAGATTTCCTTGCCCTGTATATTGGAGAAAGCAAAAAATAACATACTTATCATCTATGCACAAATATGTCAGGATTTGTCTTAGGTTAAAAATAAAAATCTACATAAAAGAAATTCAATTTCATGTCTCTGAAACTATTTTTATAAAAATGTAACAATCTAGAAAGATCATATTTTTTACATTTCGAGGGCTTCATAACTTAAAGGCGTATCTTCCATATAAAAAACACTGAAGTTACATACGCAGCTATGTTATGAAGCCCTCGATTTCATCTACATTTTATTGAAAAGTCTGTTTTATCAAACTTGTTTTTTTATTCAATAAAAATGATATTCACGAAGACCATATTTCATTAAAATATAATATCCGTTTTATGTAGGTCGGGACGTTTTTAGACCGGGAAACGAGGGCAAGGGCGCACCAGGGGGGCTGAAAAATAGTGCAATTTCGCCTGCGACGCTAAACTTGATTACCAACATATTAAAATTTGAATTACTAGATTTTATAATAGTATATTAAGCACCGAGTACGCGAACCTAGTTTTTAATGCACCTGCGGCGCTAAATATATGAAAAATCTTATGGCCGTCCCTGGCACAGCCCTTAAAAAAAATGATTATATTGAAAATTAATTGTTTATTAATTTGTATTCAAGTGTTATTATTATTTTCCAAATGCAAAAATAAATTTTAATTTTAAACTTTTCAAATTTTATCAACATGATAGCGTTTTTCCGTACAGGGTGATTCGGAAAGAGGATATTAAATAAAAATTTGAAAAATTTTTTTAGGAGTACCTAAAATTCATACAAAGAAAGTTTTATTATATAGATATTGAAAATTTATTATAATAATGTTAATTTTATTTAATATTATATTTCGTTAATTTAATAAATTCACTCATTTAGGCAAAGAGTTTTAAGCAAAAATACAAAATTTATTAACGTCCCACCTAAAATTCTGTACCCTATTTCTGAACCACCCTGTAAGTATTTGTAATCAATTTGAGTTTTGATTTATTGAATTTCTGTTGCAGGTAAATGGCCAAAATTAAATTAAACCATGATTTAATTTAACTTGACTGCAAGGTATTTATAATAATAATAATTTTAAACCTATGATATATTTTTTAGTATAATTACTTCACTGGTTTAGACTTCAGTAAACTAGAGGGGACTTTAGGCCCCTGATGATAAAGAAACACTAAAATATAACATACGTAACAAAGTTTTCGCAGCCGACATAACAATCAACTTGTTTAAGCTTTAAACACAAGTGTATTTTAAATTTATATCATGCTATATGTCAGCTTGGGTTTGCCAAAATAATAGTTTTATAATAAAAAAGCTTTAAGGTTTGGATTCGATATTTTGATTGTTTCTACTTATTGTTGTGCCATATTCTATTTTATCTGGTTGAGGCAATTAGATCGTTGTTTCTGTAAATTACTTTTTGAAGGAATTTTAGCTAGATCGAAAAGAGTGGCCCTGTATACAGGGCCGTAGGGGAGCCTCCCCCCACCTATTTTAAAAAGTTGCATATTTCATGAATCCAAAACAAACGTAGTATATTTTATAGATTTAAAATACAAAAGATGCATATTTTAAGAAAAGGTGTGGACCTTTTTTTTTAGTCATTAACTTTTTTGTCGAAGAAAAAAGTTGAACTTTTGACGTTCTCCCCCCCCCCCACGAAATCTTCTTCGCTACGGCCCTGCCTGTATAATACAGGAAATAAAAGAAAGATGATGTTACGATCGTGAAAATAAAAAACCGTAGTTAAACCCAACTTCCCCTACAGCACTTTATAAATTGACCACTTGACATATAAAAGAATATAACAGGCATAATAATGTTTAGACGAATATAAATGTATATAAATTGGATAGTTATTTTGCAGTACTTGAATAATATATATCAAAACTCACATTTTAAGTGCAACATCAATAATAATCTTAGTGATAAAATATCCTCTTAAAGTCCATTTGCTTTCTGTTAGGTTTCTTTTAAGTCGAGCAATTTATTTTCAGAAATACTTCACATAAGATGATCAATGTTTAATTGCTTGTGTACTTACGTTATGAAGTTTTGGCGATATGAAAGTTTGTAGCAAGACGAAACTATTTATTTATTTTATTTATTTATATATTTATTTGAAATAGATACACAGAGTCATTGAGAGCCCCAAATAAGTTACAAAACTTGTGCTAGGGGCTTTCCACTAATTTCGGGAAGAAAAAAGTCCAAATATTTACAAAGTTGACAACCAAACGTAAGTTACGTTTGGTTGTTACGTTACGTAACAAATAATTTCAATCTAACCAATCAGATGCGCTGAAAATGAAAGTTACAGATTCGATTGGTTAATTTCTACTTGCTACAAGCAGAACTCTTACACAGGTCAACAGCTGAAAAGGGGCCTGGATTTATTCAAGGGATTCTGACTACTTGATGTAGCCTAATAACTAGGTACACACCGTTTTCGTGATAATTGACCCAAAACTTGTTAATAATTGAATACCAGGTAAACAATTTTAAATTCAAAATGTCAGATCCAATATGGCGTCAAAATTTGTTTAAATCTTTGCTCGTTAAAAATTATTGGTAATTTGAAAACAAGAATTTCAAAATCTCGTAAATTTAGCGTTTAGTAACCACCTTTTCAAGGGGCTTATAAACAAGAACTTTTCTAGCGTAAGTACAGACTTTTATATCTTGCGAAATTTTCAATTGGCCAGTCATAAAATTAAGAGGAGTACTTGATATAAGTAAGAAAACAAGCCGTAAAGATATGCTTTCAAAATTGTTGCATAATTCCATGACTGAAAATATTTTTCTCTGAAAATTTAACCGACTTTTCTTTTTACTATAATTCTTTTTTTTACTATAATATAATATTATTCTGCATAAGCTATATTTTTATGCTGACCTGTGTAAAGTTATAAGCACCAATAAATCTATCTCTCTATCGATTTTCTAAAACTAACTTTTTTGTTTTGAATGGACTTATTTTTTTATAACTTCATCATTAAATAATTATTAAATGCATTCTGAAAATTGTTAGTTTATGGTTTTTTTTAGTTGTTTTTTTAACAATAGGGTTTTTTCTCTCACAAATCTTAAAACATGATATATTACTTATATATTAAGTCAGTATTATATTATATAGAATCATTTTATTTTCTAGACGAGCCATGCGGGGTAAAATGTATAGGTACCTACTAAAAATTCATGTAAACCTGTGTAATAAAAATTTCAAGCAAGACAATATGTTTTATTAATTATACTCTAGCGTAAAATGTAAATTTGAAAACATAAAATGGATAATAAATCACGAATTATGAAATACAACGGCCTTTTATTATGTTCTTCACAGCACGTAGTGCAAGAAGAGTATTATTCGACGGTTTTCAAAAGTCCAAAATCGTCAAAAATTAACCATTAAAAATGCTGATATAGAAATACTTTTTACTAAGTTCTGAACAACTTTCAAAATAACCGTCTGTCCGTCTGTGTCCGGTTTTTTGGGGGCACGATAACTCAAGAAAAGTCATGAAAAAAATAATAATAACATATTTTGTGTAATTTTATTTCACCTTTTTTGTGGTCTTCTATTGCAAACACTAAAAAAGTTATGTCCAGAAACAATTTATTACATTTTGGGGAGGGGGAAAAATGATAATGACATTGTTTGTGTAATTTTATTGTACCTTTTATGTGGTTTTAAAATTTTTCTTCTGTTGTAAATAATAAAAAAGTTATACAGGCCGACCGACAGACATCATTTTTTTTGTCGCTTATTTTGGTTTTTTCTTGACGTTTCAGGAAATAATAAGATGATTTAAGCAAAAAAAAAGATTTTTTTTAATACTTTCTTTTATGAGAAAGTAAAAAGGTTATAGGTGCGTCACTTTTAAAGTATAAAAATAAAGCACGCGCACGAGAGCAATTAGATATATTTTGTATATTGAGAGAAAACGGAATATTCTATCCACTGTGACGAGTTTACTATGGAATGCGAAGTATTACACGTCTTCACGGCTTATTTGATAAACTCGACAAGGATGCTATTACTTTAGTACACAAAGTTTTTACTTATGTTGTCTTCCTCGACATTACAGACTTAATTCGTCTTCCGAACACTAAATCCTTTCTGAAATTGAATAAATTATACACAATCCAAAATCGATATTTCAAAAAATATACAATAGAAATTAAATATTGCGTCGCCATGATGCACCATTTTGGCGATTCCTAAAAACTGGCGTGGCCCATGCTTTGGGCCCTAAACCGTGGGCCCTAATGTTTTGGGGGCCTGGGTGGCACATCGTTCGGTCCTCTATTTTATGACCACATTATGCAACCTCTAAACATTTATTTATTTAATAGTTTATAGTCCTTTGTGTGACCTTTTTTGAGGTATTGTATAACATCATATTAAATAAAATAATACAAATAATGTTGGTGCTTTCATTGGAAGCCTTCCAATCTGATTCCTTCCATTTCATTTTTTATCTTCCATTCTATATTATACACAAGCCGTGAAGCCCGTTCTTCGAACGGATTATTTAAAAACTTAAATTAGTTCTCTCTTCAATAACCTTGTTTAATCATTTCCACGCAATCAAGGGGATAAGGGAATATATATATTTTTTAAGGGTCGAATATCAAAAACGCGTATATCGAGATCTTTTTTATCAGTGTATAGTTGCTTGAGGTTCAATACAAATTCGTTTAGTATTTAATTCGATAATAATTTCTCAGTGTAGAAATATGTATCTATAGTTGATTGTTGTGTGAGGAGGATGAATTTGAAATGGAGGATTTATAGAGATAAATGAGAGGTCAAATGTCGTAGAATAGGGAGGGCATTTAAGTCTTTTAAGTCGAAACAATATTATGAAACATTAACGTATAATAAGTTGATAGGGTTAATGTGTAAAAGGCATTGTATTTGCACGGTCTTATCAGCCATATCCATTAATTATACTCTTCGAGCATCTACAGCTAGAAGAATATTATACTATGTGAAATTTTCAAAATAATAAATATTGACAAATTTCTCAATTTTTTTTAATGAAAAATTTATTTAAAAAAGTTAACTAGCAACCAATAAAATATACGAGGGGTAAATTTCAACAGAATTCGTGTACACAAGATTTCGTATTACCCAAGATTTCGAAATATTTCGTAGGATTTCGCAAAATTTCGCGGGATTTCTTAAGATTTCGTGGGAATTCTAAAAAAAATTGCGTACACAAGATTTTGAATTACCCAAGATTTTGCGAGATTTCGCTGAATTTTGCAAGGTTTCGCAGATTTCGTAAGATTTCGCAATATTTCGCAAGATTTTCTAAGATTTCGCAAGATTTGGTAGGATTTCTTAAGATTTCGCAAAATTTCGTAAAATTTCGCAAGATTTCGTAAAATTTCGCAAGATTTCGCAGGAGATTTACCCCTCGAAAATATATAACTTTACAAAAAAAAACTATGAAATAAATAATAAATAAATACGCCATTTTGTTTCCCCCATTGAAATAATAGTTATTTATGGTACTAGTGGGTAAAGTAAGAAAATTAACCTGCTTGGCTGACGCCTCGCAGGTTAATTTTCTCATGGGCAATATCGGTTTACCCATGAGTGCCATACAAGGTTTTATCCAATAAATAGCTTAGGAATTTATATTGTTATTAAAAATTTTATTGACATTTACAAGAAAATAATTTGACAAGTGACAGTTGAGTGGGTAAAATAAATAATTATCCACTCAATAAAGTAAAAGCCAAGCGGGGGTTATTATTGAGTTTATCTATTTAAAATAAAGCTGGTAATTGTCTTATTATCTGTATGTATTGTATAAACAACTTTTGTACTTGTCTAAAATGCATAGTATTCAATATATTTAAAAGTTTCAGGTTAAAAAAAAAACAGCCGGTATAGTCGCAGTATTTTGCTGTTTTTCTGGTTGGGGCAACTGGATTGTTCTTTTGTGGTCACTTACATATTTTTTCTCCCCCTGCAACCTTTACAACACTTCTACTTGTAAAAGTAATGGAATGCATTATATTATTTAATTTATTATTTAATCAGAACTTGTAAGTGTGGGTTTGCGATTTAACAGAATTATCACTAAATTAAAAAATTGACCAATTAAAAGGCGGATTTGTTTGTCATCTATCATTTTTAATTTTATTAAATTCTTAATTAGTTAGTCAATTCAGTTATAATTATAAACAAACCAGCTTAAATAAATCATAAATAGTCTTACAAGCAAATCTTGCTTCTAGTATTTTTCTGTTAATGTCTTTTTTCTATTTTACGAATCTTATAAGCTCATAATCACACGCATTTTGCGTGTTCTTATAAGAGGTCTGTATTTTTTTCTCTTTTTTGTTGGCAACAGACAAAAGCCATCGCTTGACGTGTTCCGTGCAAATGTCAACGTCGCTTAAAGCTTAATTTTCTACAAAATTTTGTGTTTAGGTTATTTTTTACCGTATTAAAATTGTGGCTTGATTAATTACTTTTTTTTTATTCACAGTCATACAAAACATAAAATGTTACGAAAATAATTACATTTAAACAAATGTTTGGTTATGTTGCTCTCAGTCATATGAGGTAAAATCTAAAGTCAAAACAGGTTAGAAAAGAGGTCTTTTCTAACTCGTTAAAAAGTAAATAAGATTTTTTAAACTTTTTTTAAATCACAAAAAGGACATTTACTAGACATTTGCTGTTTAATTGTGAATAAAATATACTGCGAGGCGTATATTCTGTAGAACACGAAGCACTAAGTATATCTTCATGGCTTGTTAATAGTTATCTTGAAACACCGTTTGTGTGCTTAGTATGGCTTAAAGCGAGGCAAATGCAGAAGCCTATGACATGCAAATAGGGAATCACCATATTTTGATTAATCACCAACTTTTAAGTTTAGTTTAAAATCTAGCAAAAATCAATATTTTCTTCTTAATATTTAAAGATAATTTCTTTCAGTAATTCTTGGAAAATAGTTATTAAGAATAACTTAAAAAAAAATTGTTTTTTTTTTTGAAATTTATAAAGTCCAAACCAAATATACCTAAAAAATTTCACAATGATATCTTTTATTTTCTGTATAAAAAAAATGAGTTTAAAATTTGAAGGTAGAAAGACCCCTTAATGAAATGTTTATTTCATATTTGCTATTATAATAATTATAACACAACAACAACAGCAGCAACATCAACAACACACGTCTAGTTCTTTACCATGAACCCGTGTTTTTACATGTTGCGGTTAACCTTACAATCTACGAGACGCAAACTACGTTGACAGAAACTTTAATTACCGCGCTAGAGACTTGGGCCCATACACCCATATTTGCCACAAATACGTTACTCTCGGAGAAATGGCCATTAACAACGAGTTCAGTGTTGGTGTCTTCAAACAACTATTACTTCAAAGGTATTGTTCTCACAAATAATTGTATATAATTAAATTGACTATATTTTGATTTTGTGGGTGATTGGGCCAAAATGCGGGGTAGTAAGAGTTTTATTTTAATTAATTTTTTATTATTGCAAAAGATTAAAAAAAATACTGCTGCCATCAAAAAAATACTTTCCACTATCATTCATTAAAATCAAAAACGAAAAAAATAAAATAAAAAATTGAAAATATTTTTTTTAAGGTATTTTTTCGTGAAACGAAAAATAAAT
The DNA here is from genome assembly GCA_958510825.1 of Brachypterus glaber. NCBI lineage: Eukaryota > Metazoa > Arthropoda > Insecta > Coleoptera > Kateretidae > Brachypterus > Brachypterus glaber. Next base: position 18,804,999 of record OY294054.1, on the reverse strand, counting down.
TGAAAAAAAAAATGTTTTTGAAAAAAAATTGTTTTATCCCATTTGAATTTTTACCAAAAACAATCCCAGCCTAGAACTTAATAATCAACATATGGTCCAAATTTGAAGTCTTTAGCCCGAAGCGTTCTTGAGTTATTGTGGTCACAAATTTCCCGGACACACAGACCGACCGACAGACAGATCTTTTTTTTTTACGGAAATTATACTTTTTGGATATAAAACGTCCAGAAACGTAAAAAAAGCAACAAAAATATTTCGAATTTTTTTTACTAACGCGAGACTTTCCTTGGGAAAAGTAAAACTACAATGAATAACATTTATAAATTACTTTTTCTAGCGTATTTAATTTGACTTTAAATTCCCCTTTTGGATGAGTTGATAAAGACAGAGTCTAGATATATACTCGGCAAGCTCGATGCTCTCTGATTTAAAGTAAAGTTGGTAATTAAGGTGACTTAAGAGCTATTCGCATTTTCGTGTGACGGTGGAGCTTTAAAGACTTTTTTAACGGCGTCCGCTAATGGGAAAATTTCGTTAAGGCCTGGTAGAATTATTCTAATTATTATAAATAACACGTGAACATATTTAATGCTTCGCAACGCATCAAATGCTCTGCGCAGTTTCTAAAAAACTTTTTTTATAAATTTGGGTGGGTCGCCAAAAAATTTGCATGTGGCGATACGACCCACGGGTGGATCGCGTTCAAAACTCGTGAAAAGAGTTTCAAAATCTGTCTTTTAGCAACTATTATTCATAATTGGGCGGTGTTATGCAATAACCGTCTAACCCCCATTGCGAGATGAAAGTAAATCGTTGAACTTTTTTCCCAATAACTTTTAAATGTTTTGACTAAAACACTTCATGTATGTTCATGTATGAGAACATGTACAAAATATGTAATCTTTAATTTAATTCCTTTAAAAGATATTGGGTAAAATATTCTGTAATCTGATGTCATTTTACAATATGGGTTAGGCTGTTTTTTGATAACACCGCCTATTCATCGTATTGAATTAATTATATTATAACATTCAATGGACATCAGTCCAATACGTTAGGCAACATAAATTTAGGTCTTCAATACCAACAAAAAGATTTTTTTATTTATATCATGGACAAAAAGTTATTTAACACGTTGCAAGCCACATTAAATTACTAGTCTGGGGCCAAAATACCCCATGAGACTGCTTTGGATTACCATTGGATCTGCTGGATTACTTTACAATATTATTAGTATAAATACCTCAAAAAAACTCAACTGACATATAAGTCCAGCCTAATTACACATTGTGTATTTTTTTAAAATATTTTACAGCATGTTATATCCGCAAAAATAATTAAACAAGAACAAAATATTTTATTTTTAAAAAATATAGGGGCCTGTGTAACTTAATACTATTCATTCAACTCGTCGACCAAATATACTCGAATTGTGCGTAAAAAATACAGTATAGGTGGACGAACAGGAAAGCCGTTTTATCTTCGCACTGTTATTTATGCAAGTTTAATGGCACGTTATTAAAAGCGTGTTTATTGCATTTTCATTGTGTACATTCATTATATTTGATGTATTTTTACCGCAATTGTCCACTGGACAATGTCCAGATCTTAATTCCAGAAAATATGTAACATAAAACTGACTTTGTATTGACTAAGTAACAAAGCAATTTAAATCGCAGTTACGGCTGCCCAACCCCGTCTGTAATACACTATTACAAGGTGTTTCACCTTTAAAGAATATTTACAATACCTCACTCAAAAAATTGGCAATTCTGTTCTTATTATACTATTCTAACGCAGGCGCTGTGAATAATCTTAAAATTTTTTAGCGAGATAATAAGTGGTGGAAAGGTCGAACCTTACCAAAGTTTATTTTGTATTTATTTATTAAGTACAATATACCCTGCGAGCTGGGCTCTGTAATAGGGCTTAACCTTTATTATACTAGCGCCTTCGCCAAAATTACAAATCGAGTGCTTCATACCATGAAGCGTATCACCCTGTATTTATTTAAAACTGCAGCTTAAATGTATATATATAGCTTTTTCATAACCTATTGCTTTCCATTTTTTTTTATTTTTATCATGGAAATTAAGTTATTTAACACGTTGACACGTTAACACGTTGAAAGCCACATTAAATTAGTAGTCTGGGGCCACACTGTCCCATGAGACTGCAGTCTCTGGGTTACCATTGGAGCTGCTGGATTGCTTTATAATATTATTAGTATAAATACCTCAAAAATAAGTCAATCCTTCTGAAACTAGTCAGATGTCAGATAAGTCCAGTCTAATTACACATTGTGTATTTTTAGCATCTTTAGTGTGTTTTTAATTTAAGATACGCCCCTATGTTATGAAGCCCTCAAAATAATATACCAGACCTTAAAAATAAGTTTGGGTTTACACGTGATAAAAAATATTAAATTAAGAAATAAATAAGAACTATTTTTTTGATATTAATTAATTTAAAAATATTGGGCAGTTTTGTTTTTAAATCTGTAACCTTATTATTATACTTAAAATTGTTAGTATTAATAGTTTTGAACTTGGTTGGTAGAGTTCTTTTTTTTTAGTTGTCAAGATTTAGTCATGTTTAGCCTCACCTTAATAACAATTAAAAATAGAAATTATAAAATGGATGGACTGACAGATGGATTTATTCAAAAATGTCCAGAAGTCGATAAAAAGTATAATAACCCTATATATTTAGTTATAGATTATATGGATTTAGAAAATAGTTTTACACCTTTACATTTTGGTTTTTAAACAGTGTAAGAAAAGGCAACTGATTTGTCTCATATGGGACACCCTGTATACCTGTCTTCTGTCGGTCTTCTGGTTAGCAGGTTTGCAGGATTACACAAATTGTACTATTGTGTGTTGGAAAAGAAATAAAAGGAAAAAAACATAAAGCATGACAGCAAGCAGTTAAAACCACACTGTATTAAATCACCACAGATATAATAAATATTTCACATAAAATATTTATAATATCTATAGACATATAGCTATACGGGGGCAGATCTTGCACGGAAAGAAATAATGTTCTGTGATCAATCATATAATGTGTTTGATTTTAGAAAATCAGTACTATATGATTCAATGGCGATTTCTCCCGTTAGATTAGACAGGGACAAAAGTTCTACCCAAAAAGGATAGAAGACATACATACACTCCCACTTCCACCCAACCAAACAAATTCTGTATTTGTTCTTTGTTAAACAAATACAATATTTACTTGGCCGGGCGAAATGTGTTACTATAATATTTTTATTAAAGAAATTACTGGCGCCATCTAAATTTTAGTAGAATTATCTTATTCTACAGATTCACATTAGCTGTGTTCGTTCGTGCCGCTCAGTGCTACACTTTCCGGCCAACCAAATAAATACTGTATTTGTTGTATAAAAAACAAATACAGTATTTATTTGGTTGGCTGGAAAGTGTAGCACAAATGAGATAGAGATAGGGTAGACGTATTTTGTTTCATAATTCTAGTTGTAGAGAGCTCCATTCAGTATATCAACATCGGAACAATTACAAATATTATTGTATCTTGTCCAATAACTCGAGAACCGCTGATTTTGTCTTAAAAAACAAACCAAAGGATCTCTTTTATACGGAGTGTGATTAAGTGTGGCACAAGGAACTGTGACAGTCAAAGGAATGTGGTAGAAAATAATATATAAAAGTATTTATTTTAAATCTATTCTACAGTATTTCCGAGTTTTTTTCTCTGTTTTAGACCCGTTTGGCAAACTTTACTTTTCATTAAAAAAAGTTCAGTTACAATGCACATGATAAAAAAATTTATGATTGTCCACATTTTGTTTGGTTTTTTGTATCTTTATCAGGGAAATTGGGTTTTTTATTTTTTAAAGCTCTATTTGGAAATATGTACCAATTAAACTTGAAACAAGCTATTGATTTTTTTGAAATTAGTTGAATTTTTTTTATGTTTTCATATCAAGTATTTTTAAACTTGCAACAAGTATCTAGCACAAGTATGTCAAAATTTGTAATTTGAAGTATTTAATACTTAACATTCGAATATTTTTCCTCTGTGTGTAACTTTTTCATACTATGCAAGTATTGTTTAGTTAACAATAAAAGATCAACAATAAAGATATTAAAAAAAATATGTTTGCTATAGCAATAACCAATAAATCATTATGTGTAAAAGAAATAGAAAGAAACACAGACTACAATACATTTTGCTTATTTGTCTGCATTTTTGTTTTCCCCTATATCTCACTAGAGGTGGTTAATATATCGGGGAGCCGGTCTTTACCTCGAAAACATTTACCTCGAAATCAAATACCTCGAAAAAAATACCTAGAAAAAATTTACCTCGAAAGATTTTACCTCGAACGGCTTTTACCTCGAAAAGGGTTTTATTAATTTTGTATCTGTTTCTTTGCGATTATTGTATGTTGTAGTTTTTTTGCTTATATTTTGTCATTTATAATATATTCAAGTTTTTATCGAGGTAGATTTCCTTTAAGGATAATATCTTAGAAAAATACAATAGTCTAGAAATGAAAGACAGTAACTAATTGATATTTCTTTGTTTCAGTGATGTGGTTTGGTGTTAAGCCTGTGCGCGCCTGGAGCATGCACTGGGCGCCATCTTCATGGTTGTAAGGAGCCATTTCCAGGCTGGATTGGTGGTCGGTAGCGGCGCCAGAATCGTGGCAGGCCTCTGGCTGCTGCTTCTGGCGGGGCTCTGGGGACGAGCGTCAGCAGGAATTTTGCTGGCGCAGTATCCGGGCCCCGCCGATCCGCCCATGCGGTTTTCTCATCTGGCCCTTGACCACACCACAAGAAAGGTCTACGCAGCTGGAACTAACCGACTTCTCCAACTGGACGCGAACTTGAGGGTAGAACAAGTAGTAGTGACCGGCCCTAAAAACGACAGTCCTCTGTGCCATGCTACTGGCTGTTCTTCTGGCTCAGATATCCAAACATCGTTAATAGATAATTTTAACAAAATTCTTTTGATAGATCTCGATGCTAGAACTCTTATTTCTTGTGGTTCCTTAGCACAAGGTGCGTGTACACTGTATAGGTTGGCTAATATAAGTGCACAAGCACATTTTATACCCATAAGTATAGCTGCGAATGATGCAAACGCATCAACGTTCGCGTTTATCGGGCCACAGAGCTACAACTCCTGGAGCAAAAGGAAGATCCTGTATGTCGGAACCACGTTCACGAACAATGGGGAATATAGACATGATGTGCCTGCAATCGCGAGTCGAAACTTGGACAATTTGGAGTTTACCGAGTTTACTTTTAATAAACAGTCGCAACTAAGTATTGACGTTAAGTATAGAGACCATTTTATTGTACAGTACGTATACGGTTTTAACGCTAGTGATTACGCATATTTTCTGATCGTGCAAAAACAGTCCCACCTACCGGGCCAAGAAGAGTTAGGTTATGTGTCGCGATTAGCAAGGACTTGTATAAACGATCCAAATTACGATAGTTACACGGAAGTGACCATGCAATGTATGGACGGTGATACGAAGTATAATTTAGTGCAAGATGCCAAAATAACAACGGTCGGCGAGGAGCTAGCGTCCGCGTTGGGTATATCGGTAAGGACTCCGGTGTTAGTAGCGGTTTTTCGACCTTCAAAAGGAATCACGAATGAACCGCAAAATCATTCCGCGCTTTGTTTGTACCCCTTGCGAGATATCGAAGCTAAGTTCATAGAAAACATACACATGTGCTTTAATGGTAGCGTCAAATATAGAAATATGGGCTATGTATCTGGCCCAATTTTAGACGGCAAATGTCCTAATAGTGGGTCTGCAGGCAATATCCCAAACTTTTGCGAGGTTGGATTGAAGCTGAGTGGCGTCACTTCTATCGTTACAAATGCAGCTGTTGTTTTTCCTAATACCTCTCTTTCTGCGGTTTCCACTGCCACCACTGGTCGACACGTGTTGGCCTTCCTAGGCACTACTGATGGTCGCATTAAGAAAGTACTGCTATCTGTACCTGAGCCTGCAGAATACGAGGAGGTCCTTGTCGACGAGGGAAACGCTATTCTGCCAGACACAGCCCTGTCTCCTTCAGGAGATCATCTTTACGTACTATCCACTTCAAAGGTGAGTCGATTAGTTTGTTTTTTTTTCAATAATGAAATCATTTTCTACTGCAGACTTTGCTTTCCCCTATTAGGGACGAAGCCAGAATTTTCTTTCATAGCCGCACACCTGTGTTAAGGCGTTGACAGTGATACTGGGTATTGGTATCAATTGATCAATGGAATAAAAAGTAATCAGTCATTCTTGTATTTCATTACTTGATTCTTAGTTAATGTGTTAATTTCTTAACATCAAGTAATTAAAAGAATTAAGGGGAAAGCACTGTTAATTTTTTGCTTGAGCATTTAATTAATCTTATTATATTTTTAACAGATCTCAAAACTTAACGTGGAACATTGTAGCAGTTACAATAACTGCTCGGCTTGTTTAGAATCTAAAGATCCCTATTGTGGTTGGTGTTCCTTAGAAAAAAAGTAAGTCATTACCACTAAATTTTTATTCATTCAAATATTTCCATTGAAACTTAACGAGACATTTCTATTATGTGCATTATTTCAAAAACATCTTATTGAATTAGTATGGTTGTCTGGAACTAACTTTTTTGTCGACCTTTTGTAAAGCTCTAGTTCAAATACACAGCTATTGTTTTTCTCACGACTAGTCGCGACTTTTAAATCTTCTGAAAGAACTTGATAATAGCTGCCCTTCTGATGAAAAGCGACCAAAGGGCCCTAAAACTATGTTCATTTAATTATAAGTAATCGTGACCGGTTATTACACAAATCTCATTTTCATATGACTCTTTTTATTATTAGGGGTTTTATTAATTAACGACTGTTTCATTTTAAAACTCGTCTTACTTGTCTTTGTTATTTTTTTGTCGAATTTTAGACTGAAAATAAGTATCTTAACTACTATTTAAGCGCTGAATCCAAATATTTAAGCAAAATTTCAGATATCTCCATTTTATGGTTATTTCATAATAGAAATAATATTTCTCTTTCGCATAACTTGAGAATCATAAAATGTATATTAAAATAATGCTTGCAGAATTAGCAGCTTTAAATTCTTATGTATTGAAAAAATGAGTTTTAGACGAAAAGCTTTAACGAATTTAAAATTACAGGTGGGCGTAAATACACGTGATACATATTATACACTAATATTGACTTTTTTACTAACAAATATACGTTAATTAAAAGCATTCAGAATACTTAAAATATCCGATAAAAAAGAGACACCTGGGAAAAAAGACATTTATTAATTGCATATACATAGTTTATTTTTTGGGTAGTGTTCGAGACCTATAAAATAAAATCGTAAAAAAAAACAATAAACATAGGTAATTTTCCTGATAAAGTTTTTCCCTGCGTGAAAAGGGGCAGGCGTGGATCCATAGGGGAATATTTGTCAATAAGAAACTCGGGGTATGAGGCGATTGGCTAAATATTTTAGTAAAAACTATTATATGACTGTGAGGCTATTTATAGCCATTTTCATTTCATTATTTTTTCCCGGCTGTATTTTATATATGTCTTTAAGTACATTTAAATTATTTCTAAATCTCCAGGTTCTGTATCCGGTTCCTTTGGCTTCTAGATGCCCCAAAAACTGTAGAAATGAGGAACCCTAAAAATCTATTTTTAACTTGCCGTGTCATATACTTTACATTTATTACATTCAGATTAACTATTTTCATAGTTAAACACAATAATTTTGGGGCCAAAGGGTATAAACAGTCGTTAAACATTGCCTTTGACATATGTCATCTTTAAATTTTTAAAGAAATGCAAATTTATGAAACAACTTTTTGATCAAATGAAAATTTTTAGAATTGGCAAATATCAAATGAGCTTTTTAAATACTGTTTTTATCCCTTGGCCTACACAATAATTGTGTATAACTGTGAAAATAGCCTAATCTGAATGTAATAAATGTGTTTAACTCGGTAAGTTGCAAATTGATTTTTAGGGTACCTCAGGGTACCTCATTTCACCACCTTTTTGGGGCTTCTAGCACCCAAAGGAGTTTGGTCCAAAACCTGGCGATTTGAAAATAACTTAATTTGACTGTACTTCAAATAAAATACAGACGAATGGGAGGAAAGTAAAAAAAATTAAGAATGCGCTTAAGCGGTTAAAAAAAATCAAATCTTTAAAAAACGTAATAACTATCCGCTAAAAAGAGCCTGCGAAGCAATACATATTTTCAGGGCTTGTTAATTTTGTCGCACGAAGAATTTTGGGAAATGATTGGAAAATAGCGGGGATTTTTTCGTGCTTTAAATACGTGAAACTGAAACAGTTATGAATTATGAATTTGAGCTGACGTGACAAGCTAGTGATACCATTTCAATTTGTAAACGTCAAATTATGTCATATGTTACATGCAGAGATTCTATTTTAAAATACGCTACCTTAAAAATGTGAGATGATTTATAGTTATTCTGCATTTTTTTTACAAATTGTCTATTTGTATAATTAATAGGGTTGGATTATATTAACTATACTAGTTAAAATCTAATTTAAGAATAAATATGTGTACTAACTTCAGAGAGGATCTTGTTTTTGAGAAATACACCATACCACCTAAGATTTTATAGATGTCGTATTGATGTTTTGATAGATTCTCTTAATTTTTTCATAGCAAAAAAATATAGGTATATCCGAGATAACGGTAAAACGCAAAAAAAGTTTGTTTATCTGCAAGCATGTTTCGTAGTTAAATCAAATGTTTTGCTTCATTGAAGTTCAATACGTATCTTACTTAGACCAATAGGTTAAAAATCACGTAAAAGTGCTTAGTTTGAATAATAAAATTTCTTGTATTGAGTTATTTATACACAGCGTGTCAAAAGTCCGCCTCCCTTTAACTTTTGAACGACCTAAAATATCAACTTGAAATTTGGAACACATAAATAACATTTGGGTTATGTTAAGTGTTTTTAATTTCAAATTAATATCTTAAGCCGTTTAAAAGTTACGGTGGGCGGACTTTTGACACGCTCTATACTAAAAATAATGAAAAATATGTAGAACTAATACTATTTTTAGGAAAGTCCAAACCAAGTAGTTATTAAAGTTATTGAAGATAGTGGCTCGAGCACAGGGTAAATTCGGGGGACTTTTCATGGTTAAACAGTTTTACAAGGCCAGATTCCTGCCTTGTGAAAAACTTCGCTAAATTTCAGACCATTATTAATTTTTTTGGTATTTCCAAAATCAAAGATTGGCCTACCAATAAAAATTTATTAACTTCTTTTAAAACTTGGAAAATGAGTCTTAAATTAAATCTATATCAACAAACCAGTCCCATTTCTGACGTTGGTAGATGTTTTAGCATTAATTACGTTTTTGAAATAAATGATAATAGACATGTCAGACAGTTAAAAAAAATATTAATAACAGAAAAATAACAAGGTTTCAGTTTTTTTTTATTGATTAAGTTATTTTTATCTTGCATGATATAGCTATACAGAGTGTTATTTAATGACTCCGCTTATATGATCGTCGGTGATACTGCAATACGCACCATGCGAAAAAATTGTGTTTTGCTGTATACGCAGTCTAGCGAGGGTAGCTTATTCGACTTATCAATGATGAGTCATCATATGGTAGAACTTAGTAGGCTACCTATTTAACCAACACAGCCTACCTAACAAACAGCAAACTCGTTTTTTTTTTCAAAGCACATAGCAGTTCCCGACGTAATAGGTGAGTTAAGGATTGACTATTAACTCATTTTACTCCACTGCTAACTTTATGGCAACTGTATATTTAGATAATTTTTCTATTTTGCGACTCTTATAAGCTCATACACACGCATTTTGCGTGTTATTATAAGCCTATAAGAGCCTTGTACTTTTTTTTCTTTTGGGTTGGCAATGCAGGACAAAAGACAATCGCTTGGCGTTTTCCGTGCAAATGTCAACACCGCTTTTAAGTTTAGTTTTCTACGAAATTGTGTTTTAAGTTAATTTTTACCGTGTTAAAATTGTGGCTTGGTTACTTGCAGTGAAAAAGAGAAGAGCTGACTATAAAATATATCAAAATATCGTTTGTTCTATGAATTTTAAACATAAAGAAAATTGTAATGCCAATCCAAAACAAAAATCCCTAAATCGGTCATCAGTTTAAATGTAAGTTTTTTTAAATTTTAGAGCAAAATAGAAAAATTGTATAAAGCACTCGTTTCATTACACGTTTTTAGCGCACCAGTACTTTGGAAAACTCGCCGCAAGCGGCGTGCGCTAAAAACGGGTGTTATGAAACTAGTACTTTAATATACTATTAGAGACAGTTGACATGAAGTTAACAATGAAGCAAAAAGAGTAAAAAGAACGTTAAGCCCGAACTCACCTAATATAAAAACCAAAGTAAATTAATTAATTGAATTAAGATGGGACCTTACGAGTATAAAATATAAATAAATAAATAAATAAATAAATTAACTTTTCAGCATAGTTTTTGAGATCTGTTTACGAAATATTGTGATCTTTTTAGGTGTACTGTCCGTAGCGCATGTCAAAAAGCATCGCACAGTGCGCCGCGATGGTTATCCCTAGGTACAGGCCAACAATGTATAGATTTCGAACAGGTCTTACCAGAAAGGATACCCATTAATCAAATGACAACCGTCCGTTTAACTATTAGAACCCTACCAGAACTTCCATATGGTGCTAAATACAAATGCGTTTTTGGTTCTGCTGAACCCATAGTTGCAGAAGTAAAAGACTTTGGTCTATCCTGTCCCACTCCCGATATATCCCACAGACCTTTAATACCATCGAAACAGGACCACGTGCTGGTACCTTTGAGCGTGAGGTCCTCGGAGACGAATAAGGATTTCGTTTCGAGGAATTTCGCGTATTACGACTGTTCGAAACACACAACGTGTACGGAGTGTGTTAAATCACAATGGGCCTGCAATTGGTGCGTCTACGAGAATAAATGTACACATAATGTATCTACCTGTCAACGTACTTCATTTGTCATCAGCGGAGAAAATGTAAGTTCTTTTTTTTTCACACATTCTCTACAGGGTGAACCATCCAAACTGTTTAAAATGAGTTTAAGTTAACCTATATTGAATTGTAAATTTTACTAATAGTAAGTAAGTAAGTAAGTAGATGCTTTATTTCCAAAAAATACATATACATGTGTGTTGGAAAAAGATTTTTTCTTTTAAATTATCATTAAAATATTTAAGATTTAAATTTTTCATATTACTACTACAATATTTAAGATTTAAATTTAACACAGTAAGCATTATTAATGCAAAAATACAATAAATACATAAATACAAAAAATACAAAAAAAAAAAACAAAAAACAGTAATTTAGTGTTAATCAAACCAAAAATAAATAAATTAATACAAAATGAATACGCAAATGAATACAGGCAAACTACCGAAAGTTGAGCTCAAAGAACTCGTTTAGTGTATAAAAAACATGAGTTTGAAGAAAAACTTTTAATTTACGTTTAAATACTAATAAACTGCTACTAGTTGTTATTTCATTAGGCAGGTGATTAAGAATCTTTAAACCAGTAAATACTGGACTTTGTCTAGAGGCATTGTAGTTGTATGCTGGTATACAGTACCTATTATCATTTCTTGTATTGTAGTTATGTGTATTTGAATGCGTATTAAAATTTTCTTTGTGTTTAAAAATTATTTTTGCTGTTTGAAATATATAAAGATTACACAAAGTAAATATACCTAAAATTTTAAAGTAATCTCGACATGATTCAAGTCTACTTAGTTGGCAAATTGCTCTAACTGCTTTTTTCTGTATTTTAAATGTGCTTTCGATATCAGTCGAGTTACCCCAAAACTCGATTCCGTACTGCAAAATGCTTTGGAAGTAAGCGAAATATACAGTTTTAGCTGTTTCAAAACCAATGTTTTTTCTTATCGTCATTATAACAAAAACTGCCTTAGAGAGTCTTTTATTTAGATCTAAAATATGGGTTTTCCATTTAAGACGTTCATCCATATGGATACCTAAGAATTTAACTTGTTGAGCGGATGAAATAATGCCTTGATTTATGATTAAATTTTGTTGGGTTGATTCGTAAGATGTATGAAAAGTAATGTTTTGAGTTTTTGAAACATTTAGAGCAAGTTTATTAGCAGCAAACCAATCATAAATTTCATTTAAGATTGTTATACATTGTTGCAGCGACATAGTTGAAGTATTACATATAAATCCATGTAAAATTGCATAAACATCTAATTTCACCTGTCAAAACTCACCTCACGTGATATTACATATGTTTTTCACACACTTTTCATAATATAAGCTGTAATATTTCGTATGATTTTACGTATTTTTAAATATTTACTACTAAAATTAATAATTATTAATTTAATCAATTATAATTAATAATGATTACCCTGTTTCCATTAACTTCTTGTGTTTTAAAATGAATAAATTCATTAACCCCTTGTTTATAATAATTGCTATGAACAATTCGTAATTAAATAAATCTTCTCATAATTAAAAAAAGCCATTAATTATAACTACAAATAGTTATTTTTATTAATTAAATATGTATATAAATTATTTTGAGGTATGATCATTAGAAATACTTAATCTACATAATCATTTGTTAATTAATAAACAAAGACGAAAGTTAAAATATAAAAAAATACAACATTAAGGCTTCATAAATATTTAAAAACCATTATACATGTATATATTGTACCTACTCTTCGCAACCAGGTCTGCCTTTAGGATTTTTTTTGAGGGGGCAGAACAAAAATTTTCCAACTAAATTAAGGAAATTCCCAACTTTTTACCTTGCAGAAATTATGACTAAAAAAAGGTTATCACCTCTGAAAAAAAAACTTTATTCGTGGCGAAAATTTTCATGACTAAAAAAAAGGTCATCACCGCCTGACAAAAAGCTTTACCCCTGGCGGAAATTTTAATGACTAAACGCAAATATTCTTTCCAACTGTTAAGCTCGATTTTCCCAAGTGAATTAAATGACTTAAAAAAAGGTCAGCTGATAAATTTAATGACTAAAAAAAAGCCCATCGCCCTGGAAATTTTCGAATTACCCAAACCAACAGAAGTAAAATTATACTTTTTGTATAGTTTTATGGTATAGATTTACACCATTTTTTAAAAACTTCTTTGGCCTAACCTTTATTGAAGTTTCCGAATAGACAAAAAATGTGTCCAAATTTTCACCCCAAACACAATTCTAGTTGTGTCATAAACCCATTAAAAAAAGAGCTTTCTTTTCATACGCATTTGCAGATTAGAGGATTTTTCAAACCTCACATGTCAACTGCAGTTTTGTTCTTATTTAAGATACCTTAAGCTGTACCTACTAAAATCACGGAAAATTTTAACTTAGTTTGTTTTTATTTAAATGTAAGTTTAATGAGAATTTCTGATTGCGAAAAAACAATAAGAATTTTTATTTTCAATAAATAGAATAAAGTTATCGAAAAGTTTCGAAAGTTGAAATCTTTCTTTCTCAAGTTGCTAGTACTTCACATCAAAATTTATATTGTTATTGTTGTTTCTTTTGTAGCTATTCTATATAAAAACAACTTTAAAAAGTCTGTATAGTTAGCTAAAAACTATACAGGGTGTTTTTTTTTAAAGTGTATCAGTATATGATGATGTCATTCCATTCTTGAATAGCAACTCCTATTTTCACTTAACACTAAGTAATAATTCAAAAAGGTTTATTTTAATGTAGCTCATTAAGCTTTTTTAAGCTTAATAGATGCTTTTTAAGCTTTTTGATTTAAGAGTATATCCTTAAAGAATTAAATAACGCTCACAGCAATTCATTTAAACTGTTACTACGTTTAAACTATTAAAAAGTAATATAAACTAGTTCATTTGATAATAAAAGTAAAGTAATTTTAGTGAAAATTATGTATTTTAAAGCACTGTATGTTTTATTTTGGAGCAGACATTAAATTTATGGCAGAATAATTTACTGTGACCTCACGCAGTGGGAGGATATGCAAAATTATTTTATTTCTTGACAGCAGTAGTAAGTTACTAATTTTAAATTACATTATTGCATTACATTATTTTAGTGATGAAACATTTACGATTTTTTATTTGATGAAACATTTATGATTATTTTTCGAAGAATCATTTTTTTTTAATTAATTGTTTCCCAAACCGTATATAAAATTTTGGCAAAAAAATGAAAAAGACAGAGGGGGGAATGGGTGGTGGGATACCCCACCTAGTTTTGAGTCAGGTGGGAACATTGAACCTTGTAGTTGGGAATTGCGAGAGGCGGTGACGACCTTTTTTTAGTGCTCACTTTTTACTTGCGGGGCACAGTTGGTATATTCGAGGTAGGTAGTTTGGAAAATTTGATGTTCCACTCCCGAGCTGGAAGAATTAATTGATGACCTTTTTTTAGCAAGTAACTTTTCGGCGTCTTGTAACTCTTAGGAAAATGATGAAGCTGATTATCTTTTCCTTAGTCATTTCATTAATTTTAGTTGGCAACATCATTCAGTTTTAGTGTTTCGGTTGAGATTTTTTTTTTAATCTGATCCCCTGATAAAAAATTTCAACGGCATAACTTATTAACCAAACTATTACAAATTATTGTTTCAACAAAAAAATCTTTTCAGAAACGTGACTTAAATCAATGCCTTGAAAATTAAATTGATTTAAATCGAAATTTAAATTTATTAATTTGGTATTATTCATTTAAATCAATTGATAAAAATCAATTCCATTCATAATCGTAATTATGGTTGTATTTAAAAACTCGTTAAGTCTGAACACATTATAATTTAACCTTGTGAAGATTTTGTTAAAACTTCTTACATATTTTATTTTACAGTTTATTATAATAAAAATAAAACAATAATACATTATAATAATTTGTGTACAGGTACCATAGAAAAGATAAATTTTCTTTGTCTAAGATAGGTACACAAGTTATTATAAAGTGATAGCATCTTCTTTAGTCATCAAAATTTTTCAGGAGGTAAAAAAAAATTTTTGGGGCCCCAGATTATTCTTGGGGCCCGAGGGGGTGATAAGCTTTTTTTTTAGTTCATCAAAATTTTTGGAAGGAAAAAAAATTCGGGGGGCGTAGGTTGCTACCCCCGGGTCCAGATTTTCTCTCGATTGCCCTATGGAGCATATTATTAACATAATTTCAAAAACAGACAAGGCGCAAAAGTAACAAAAGGATTTTTTTAATTGATTCAACCGTTAATGAGATATTGACTTGGCTACTCAAAGTTGGATCACCCTGTAGATGCTTACACTAAGAATTTGTTAATAACGTAGTAAATACAAAACGTTTTTACCTATTTGGAACTCCAGGCAACATTTGTTATTAAATACAAGTTGTTACAGTAAAACATAACACAACAACGTTGTGTTTTACTGTAGCAACTTGTATTTAATAACAAATATTGCCTGGAATTCCAGTAAAACACAACGTTGTTGTGTTATGTTTTACTGTAACAACTTGTATTTAATAATAAATGTTGCCTGGAGTTCCAAATAGGCCAAAACGTTTAGTATTTACTACGGTGTATGTACTTATAATAATTTTATTTTTAGAATCCGGCACATTTACCGAACCACGGATTTGCGTTTTGTCCGCAATTTCGTAAAAGAGATGTTATATTATTGCCAAACAACGTTCCTAAAGAAATGGTATTTGAAATAAAGAATTTGCCGCATCCTCAGGCTGGCCATACTGGATTTCAATGTATAGTTAATATTGAAGGTGCTAAAATGCTCGTACCTGCTAGAGTTGATTCTAATAAACTAATCGTATGTGATAAAACTTTAGTAAGTATCTAGCCAGTATGCAGTAAGGTAGGTACCTGGAATAAATAAGGCCAACCTTATTTTAAACTGCTTTGAAAAACCTGGAACATTTGGCGAATTTAAACAGTCAGGGAAAAGTCAAGGAAATGTCAGCGAATTTTACAAGTTAAGCTAGTAAAGCTTTATATATCTTTTTCCCTAAAATGTAGTAACCATAATTTATAAAAGCTGTGAAAATTGTGAGAAAATGTTTTTTTTTGTACTAGTAAAAATCGGGGTTAATTTATCGAACAATCATTGTACACTTGTCAAAAAATCATTGAAAATTATCTGACAATCATGGAAAATCCTTGGTGACTACCAGTATCTTGTTTTTTATATTAAAAAAGTTTACAGAGTATTAAAGCATGTTATATGTATAGTAAAAGAGCGAAAATGAAATAAATCAAAAAAATATATAAAATTCCGTATGATGAATTTGAATACATGTTTATAAAACGGGGTCAAAACACTCATTTTTCATGAACATCTCGGGACACGGAGCGATCCAATAATTACGTCACACCCCCATGTCCTACTTCAACCCTATCTATATGAAAAAATATTTGTCAACTAGGTATATCCGTTAACTTCAAGATTAATATTTTTAATTTTTAAACTTGTCATAACATTAATTGTTCATCACGCTTCGTCACACTAGACCTGACCTTCTCTAGTATGTGAATTAATTATGAATTACTCCTAATAATTACACTTCGCTTAAATTTTTAATATTTTGGCGTAATTAAATACTAAGCCTTATTTACCACAGGTACCTTACAATTTATTAGAAATAGGTTCCACTCAAAACTTTGCTTTTTAATTTTTGAATAACATAAGTTTACAAAAATTTTACTCAGATCTCCTGAAATAAAATCGGCTGTCCCAATGTTAGATTTTTTATACAGTGTGGGCCAAAAGTCACCCCCTTCTTTACTTTTAAACGAGTTTTATCCCAACAATAATTGTGGGGATAAATTTAGTTTATAAATGCTTAGAAGGGGTCAAAGTAAGTGTTTTCCACTTGGGTGATGATTCGTTATCATCACCTGAGGGCAAACATTTACAGTGACCCCTTTTAAAAATTAGGAACAAAAATTATCCCATTTAAAACAATGACAAGCTCAGTTTTGAAATCATAATAAGTAAAATGGTTGATGCATAATTGTAATTTAACTATCACTAAATGAAGCATTTAACTAATAAAATGAATAGTGTCCAATAAATCTGATATTCCATTGGTTAAACTGTTAGTTTAATCATAGTTAATTAAATTATCTGCAAATTAAACTGTTAATTATTATGGTTTGGAATCATGTAAAGAATTAACTTGTTAATAAAACCGCATTTTAGTATACTTATGAGGCAAACGAAGGTGAATATGAGGCGACGGTGAGCGTCGTATGGAATCGAAACCACCACATTGATTCTATGAGCATTATCCTATACAAATGCGACATATTGGGCTCTCACAGAGAGCACGCAGATTGTTCGCTTTGCGTAACAAGAAATTCGAAGTACCAGTGCACATGGTGTGGAAGTTCGTGCACTTATAGGGAGACATGTCAGCAAATACCTCACATAGAATGTCCGCGACCTCGAATTGACATGGTAAGTAATTCATACTAGGGGGTTGTGCACAATTTATGTACAATTTTTAGGGGGGAAGAGGTTGTCAAATATCTTACGATGTCTTAGAAATGGAGGATGCTAAGAAACGGCGATTTTTGGCCCCGCTGCGGAACTTTTCTCACCCTTATAAAATCTTTGTTTGGGTCCTCAGAAGACAGAAAGTAACCATTATTTTTCACAGAAGTGAAGGAAACATTGTCAAAATGCACAGTGAAATCAAAAGTCGGCAAAAAATGTGAATATTTGCATACAAATATTTTTGATAGTGCTGTTTACGACTATGATAATAAAACTTATGAAAAACCAAATACTAAGTAGTCAGATAAAAATTGTCTTGTCCATTTTAATTTTTTTCGCTACTTACTTACCGTACTTGGGCAGAAATTCGGTTATTTAACCGACCGCAGACACGCAAAACGAGAGTTTTGTATATATTTCTGGTTTGTTTGTTTGTTGGTTCCCACCTAAGCCCAAACTACTAGACCGATTTTAATGACCGAGGCAGCAAAAGATTTGTCTTAATTACGCGAGTGACATAGATCATAAAAAAATTAGTTTTGTTTTTTTTTTGTAGGTTGTTTTGGCACCTCCGTTTGTTTAATAAACTTCTTTTGCCATATTTCCTACGCCATTTTGAATTTTGAACTTATGGGTAAGGATACACACATAAGTCATTACAAAAAACCTGCATACCAAATTTTATCAATATCGGACGAAAACAAAAAAAAATGACCACCCTTATGACACAATTTAAATTATCTACAGCGAGGCCAAAAATCGCCGTTTCCTTTGTACGCAGACTTCCCATAGTGGTTCACACTTCCCTCGGTATGGGCCTGCGTGTCCATTTGGACACCTTAAAAACAGCCTAAAACTATAAGAAAGGAAACTTAAAGTTGAGTCCAAAGTAACCGAGGATTGACGACGAAGAAGTTGTGTACAACCAATTTAAAAAGCTCACTGAAAATGTTTGTAATTTACAAAGATCAAAGGCACCGCTCGAAGTTTCGCTTCTTTTCCTTCCCTTACTCTGATGGTTTTCTCTTCTTTTCAATATAGCTTGAAAAGCTTAGGTTTAGTAAGAAAAATATTACAGGTCCATCTGAGACCTTTCTCTTTGGGAAGTTAGTTAAAACAAAACATTTATATTTCTGGTTTTGTGACTTGTGACGTAAAAAACTTAATAAAGGAAAGATTGTTTTGTATGTTTGTTCAATCATTCCAAAACGCTTTTGATAAATTCTTCTAATTTACCAAATGTTCAAATAACAATTTTTTTGAGATTTTTTTATTGCACGATTGTTTTATATTGTAGTTATCATAAAAACAGTCGTATTCAGAATTGAAAAACACGAAAAAAAAAATATTACATAAAACTGAAAAAAAGTGATTTTGTTTTCCCATTTTTTCTTTACTAAATCAAGTCTTTTAGGTTTGGATGTTTGGATGACCTTAAATGAAAAAAAAAAATTATTTCTCGAACTCTTTCATTTTCGATTTACATTTTCAGACGGACTGTAAAAAAATATTTAGCCTGCAGCATACCGGGTGATCCAACGAAACTTTAACCTTGGATAAAATCGAAACTAATGAGTTTTGGAAAAATTAAATTAAATTAAAAAAAACCTTTTCAATAATGTATTACATGACCCACATTTCCATTTAAGATTTTCGAACTAGTAGCTTCTGAGTGGTGGGGTAGTTACGTCAATTATTGGTTACATATCAAAAGATGTCCTCCTTAAAATAAAAATTGATCTGTCTCGGCGTTTGTTCGAAAACTCATTAGTTTCGATTTTATCCAAGGTGAAAGTTTTCGTTGGATCACCCGCTATGTGTAATAATGTTTTGCAGATAAAACCCTTAAGTGGACCCATCGAGGGCGGAACATTGGTAACGATAGAGGGTAGCAATTTGGGTTTGAAGAAATCAGACGTCGAAGGTAAAATAAGAATAGGCGAAGTCCCGTGCAGACTCGTCAACTACGAAGTATCTGTGAAAATTCAATGTATGACTGGGAAATCACGCGGCGAAGCCACTGCACCGATCATAGTGGGAAATGAGGCTGGATACACCGAATCCTCTGTATCCTTCAGTTACAAAGATATTAAATTGTCCGGGATATACCCTTCGAAAGGACCGCAGTCGGGAGGCACGCAATTAGCGATAACCGGTCAATATTTAAACATCGGTTCGGAGATAACAGCATATTTAGACGGTTACATGTGCCAAGTGAACTTAACACAAGCGTCCAGCGGCAGATTAACCTGTATAACATCAAAAGCAAACAAAGCAGCAAATATAGGTAAATTCGAATAAAAAAATTATCTGTTCATTGTCGAAATCAAATATACAGGAAATAAACAGAAATGAATATAGTAGAGAAAAAGATGCAACTCGCTCGTAAAACAACTTTGAGAACGTTCAAGTATTACGTAATGCAAATTTTGATCATTTTGGACTTTTCGGACGGTGGGGGGTGACTTCGGACTTCGGACCATAAAAAAAAACATGTAATGACACTATATCTTAAAAAAAATATATAAAAATCGCATAACAATATATTTTTTCAAATAATTTTTGTGTGTACAATACAGTTTGGTCCGATCCCCCCGACTCACCCTGTATATTGTTTCCTGCAAATTATGTTTTAACTCTGGATAGATCTTAAGGTACATATTTTCGGTTCCCAAACCGACAAACGTACAGTATATATTTTCATACCATGTGTTTTATACCATGTGTTTTTATAGGTAAATTGACATTAACTATAGATGGTGCAAACCGCACTTTGGAGGGAAATCCCTTTAATTACACCCAGGATCCTACCATAATGGAAATTAAGCCTTTAAATAGTTTTGTGTCTGGAGGGAAAATGATCTTTGTGCATGGAACGAATTTGGATAGTATACAGAAACCGGAAATGGAAGTGTACTCATATACGGAAGCCAACATTCCGCTGAACAAGACGTATTGTACGGTGCTAAGCGCCACGCAGATGGAGTGCCCCAGTCCCGCTGTCAACAGGGAGTTTCTCATCGCAGGTAGTACTCCAAGAACTAGGCGCTCTCTTCGAAAACCAGCTGCAATTAAGGTAATTGTTATTCTTTGTTCACCCCTTACAGAGTATATATTTTTTTGTTTAATTTATTAGATATTTTTTTTAGGGATTTAAGTAGTTAGGGTTAGGCTATGTAGATATCCCGGTATAACCTCATTGTATAGTCGGTGTCACATTTATACTAGAATGTTTACATTTAAAACAGGTGAGACAGGGACGTAATTAAATTTTATTATATTAAATACGCATTTATCTTATAAAGCTCGATGCACATAACAAAAATAAAACAAATTAAAGCCGGTCCAGTAAATATTTATAACTAGAAATGCCTTGTGGGTGTGGCTAAATCTTTTGTGAATTATATGATTGGATAGGGTCGAACGTTAACTGGCTAGATCAATCCACGTGGACTGGATAAAAATACATTAGTTTAAATGAGTCTAAAATTATGGAACGTGCCGATTGGACGAACAGTTTGACACGCGCCAGATAAAAATAACCGCTGTTAAAAAAATTCTTTTATAACTCTGGCATCGACTATATCCCAATTCAGAATCATAGATTAATACAAAGCGCGATGCAGTACACTGAAAAAACGTTCCTTTCGGTGTAAAAATTTACATGTAAATAAGATTACGTTTTATATAACGGATTTTTTACCGTAAACCATACATTTTTGGTACCATCAACTGGGGTGACTTCGGGCGGTGTGGGTGTCTTCGTACACTTTTTCGCAAAACCCTCTGAACCAAGGTTGTGGGCACAATTTGTGGAATTGACCCCACAACTCGTGCACATAAACCTACAACTTGTGCATACGTTTTTTGGTTCACAGGGTTTTGCGAAAAAGTGTCCGAAGTCACCCACACCGTCCGAAGTCACCCCAATTGACGATATTCGCTTCGTACAATTTATAAACATTCAGTTTGTAATATAAAATATAATATGTTATGGTGTATATTTATGTTGGTTCACACCTCTATTTTGTTTTTCAAAAATAAACTTTTTACCTCTTTGATCATCTTACTTCATCCCAAATTTTACAAAAAAAAGCAATCCCAGACTTAGCTTTAGCTTAAAACGCTCTTGAGTTATTGAAGTCACAATTTTTTCCGCACAGACATGACCGAGATGCAGACTGTTTTTGCAGAAATCATCTTTTTTGCATATAAAATATTTAGAAACTTAAAAAAGCAATTTTTTTAAGTAAAATGTAAAAGTCAAATGTTTGGATGTCGATCAATTTTGCGCTTTCATGTGCATATCTTTTTATGAGCTTTCGCATAACCGGAAAATGTATTTTTGTAATGTAAAATGTCATTGCCATTTTCCGATCTACGTTTTCATAAAAAAAGGTATTTATCACCCTGTATGGAATTATTTCCGAACATTTTCAAGATAGAGCCATTGTAGTGTGTATACTCCACTTTATACACTCTTATCTGCTAATTATAACTCAGGGCGGCGTGCATTCAATATTCATATGACGAGCGCAGGAGAAAAACGAGAACAAAAAATAAAAAATCAAAATAAAAACAAACAGGTAATTTGAGACCATAGAAACAAATAAAAACAACTTTTTAATAATAAAACAAAAAATGGAAAAAATAAGATTTTCTGTTTCAAAACTGGGACAGTTACATGCCTAAAGACCCTTTTTCGTACTGGGCAGGTAAGATAGTGAGAAAAATCGTGCGCCCCCCCCCCCAACTTTTGAGTCTCTCATACGTTGGGCCCCACTGTAATGATTGAACTGAACTACATCTGGAGGTGATGGCCTTTTTTTTAGTCACCACTTTTATTTTCGGGACAAAAAATTTACTTTTTTCGTTATTTTTTTTATTAGGGAAATATAGGAGAAAGTATTGTTTTGCTAAAGTTTTTTTTTTAAATATATTTTTGATTTTTTTGATAATGTAAAAATATATTTTGGTTTTTCCCCTGCAGTCCTTATATTCTCGACGGCATACCTCCAACCCTGGTTTTGCCTTCAATTTACAAAAACATTCAGAACAGCTAATTATAACTTAAGGCTAAACATGCCCAACATTATACTACATAGCCCTTATACTGTACCAAAAGCCAATTTTATTGCTTTTTATATACGTCCTTTGTAAAAAAAGGAAAATATTTTGGTTCTACATATTTAGGTAGAGATTTTTTTTTTAAAATTACTTTAATATTTTTATAGAACAGGGTTTTTGCTACACTAGTTATGTGTTACTCACTGCAGAAAAGAGCCCTATTGGTCAGCATAATAATTTTGACAATACAACTTCAGTTTTAAGTATTAACATAGTAATAGTTAATACTCAAGTCAACTAAAAATAATAACACGAATTAATGTGTTACAAACCGTAAAAAAATATAAAATTTTCAGTCCGATAGAAATTATGGCTATCGATCGGTCATAAAAATTGCAATGCAAATGACCCAAATATTATTTTCAAATATTCTTTCCAGATGCCCGAACCTCCACAACTACTGGTTAAAATAGGTTTCGTAATGGACAACGTCCAGACCGTTAGAGACCTCGAAAAGCATTTCGGGGAGATCAGATCGCAACTCCTCTACGTCGAGGATCCGAAGTTTTTCAAATTTCCCAATCAAGTCAAACTGTACAAAGGCGACACATTGGTTATCGAAGGTGAAAATTTGAACATAGCCAGTGACGAAGCAGATGTTGTTGTGACAATAGGCACAAAACCATGTAACGTTACTAGTTTAGCGATGAGCCAGCTTGTTTGCTCGCCGCCTGAATCTCAACCACTAGATACCGACGAGAAAGGATTTAAGGTAATTCATTTTGCACTATTAAATCAGTCTGCTATTGTTAAAATTAAATTATTCACTTGTTTTAATTGGACATACGTACTTCGTTATGCAACAGAGCATAGGATATTTTAAGGATTTTTCATTCAACGACGATAAATACAGTAGAATTCGGTTAAAAAGAACCCGCTGTTATAACCGAGCGTTCCTTATACTCGGACCAAAATACACGTTAACCCGCTAAGGCACCGTGTAACCATATGGACACAACCTAATTTAACTAATTAAAGTATGTTTGTTACAAACGTTAAACATGTTGTTTTAGTTCAGTCACTTAAATATAACATTGTTTTAACCCCTAAAGCTCCTGCGCAATTTATTTGCGCAAATCGAAAGCAAATTTTAATTTGTTTCCAGATGTTTAGAGTTTGGTGCAACAGGTATTGATGCTTTGATGTTGATGATAACTTTAGTACGTAATAAGGCAAATATTTTAAGCTAAAAAAACTTTAAACACATTTAAAGTGTTTTTAGCTTAAACTTTAAATGTGTTTAAAGTTTTTTAGCTTAAAATATTCGCCTTATTATGTACTTAAGTTATCATCAACATCAATGCATTCAACACATGTTGCACCAAACTCTGAACAACACAAATAACTTAGTTAATAAACAATTATTGCATATATATACAATGTATATATTTATTTCAGATATATTAAGGCCCAACGATATATTATGGCCTAATGCTGCCAAATGGCCACAGCTACAAATATCACTTTTTTTTTAATGTAAACTTTAATCATAAAACTCGACTAAGGTGATCATAATTAGTCACATACCCTAATTTGGTAATTGTAGCCCTTATAAAAGTACTAGGTACTGAACCATAGAGGGTTAACGTATAACTTGGCTAAATTTTTTGTTTTTTATACCGAGTAAAGTATAAATTGAGGCTAAATAATTGTTCGTTATAAGCGAGATAACCTATTTCTACTGAACAATGTATGCAGTTAATCTCTGTTTGGTACTATACATATTATCCTAAAAACTGGCACTGTGTATCCAGCTTTATAGCTGCTCCATTTAGTTATTTATGGACCGATGTAGATGAAATTTTGTACAACTATATTTTATTCATGTGTTCAAGAATATTAGTTCAAATTATGACATTTGGATAATAATGTACGGTTTTCAAAAATTTTAGACTGAAACAAACCTGCCTTTAGTGGTCGTCCGAGTTGGCAGAAGTCTACGATTTCCAATAGGACATTTGCATTACGACATATTCAAAACGTTCACTTTTCCTCCCGAAGCTATAATCATGATAACGGCCGGCATTGTCATGTTTGTTCTGTTCTTTGTGGCCGTTTTGTTTGTCTATAGAAGAAAATCGACACAGGCCGAAAGGGAATATAAGAGAATTCAAATACAGATGGATACGTTGGAGAGCAACGTCAGATCTGAGTGCAAACTAGGTAAGTTTAATATTTTTGACTTGAACAGATAATTTATAACATTCTTGAAAAAAAAAACGTTTTTTCAAAAAAAAAAAAATACTTTATTTTGCGGTGGAATGTCTGATAGATGTAATAAAATACAGTTGCATCCATAAGTTTTGGAAATTTTTTACTGGTCCATAACTTTTGCAAATACTTGTATTTGGTTACGGTGACTTTTACAGACAGAAAAAATACTAGTTGCACTAATTTTTCGCTGTGGTACTAAAATTAACAATTATAAATTAAATTAGTTGCGGAAAATGTTGTTTCATTACCAAAAAATAACTTATATGGGGAAAAATGGTAAATAATTATTAATTCTCCAAGTCGCCATAATATGGCTGACGTATGTCACCTGTGTACAGAGATGCGGCGTTGTCAGATTTTAGTTTGATTTAGTTATATTCTGAATGATTCCGCGTTTGACGTTGGTTTTTTTTTACGATTCGGTCTCCGACGGTGTTAACAAATGCAAAGTTTGGACGGAATAACCAACCATCAACGCTGGGCCGTAGCGAAGAAGATATAGTTGGGGGAAGGTCTAAAATATCAACTTTTTTTAACTAAAACTTTTATTCCTTTGGCAAAAAAGTCGATGACTAAAAAAAAAACGTTTTCACTGCTAATATTATTATTTTTGTATTTTTAACCCATGAAATTTACAATTTTTTTGAGTTTTAAGATAGGTCCCCTGTCTCCCCCATAGCTACGGACTTGCGTCAACGAGAAAACGGCCGTTTCATTACAACGAATTTAAAATGAAAAGTTTGAAAAAAAGTCCAAAAGGTACCTTAATATCTGACAACGCTGTTTATTAATTATCTTAAAATTGTACCAACATTAAGTAAGATACGGTTTAAATCCCTAACTTTGTCTTAAAAATGCATTTTTTTAATTAATTTCCCGCTAATTTGTGAGTAATCCGCAATGTTTTTTTTACAAAAATACTAAAAGTAAGTACTTTTAATCGATTTTAAAGATTTTCGAAAATTCGTATGTCTGTAAAGGTCACCGTCCCCTTGTATTTTTTATAAAAGCAGTTCTTGAAATAATAACAATATATTTTCCTTTAAATTTAGCATTTGCGGAGCTACAAACGGACATGACCGATTTGACTGCAGATCTAGAAAATTCAGGAATACCAACATTAGACCACACTAGCTATATTATGAAAGTATTTTTTCCCGGAGTAAGTGACCACCCGATTTTAAACGCACCAAAAGTAAGTTGTTTATTTTGTTTTACCATGATTTTTTTTCAAAAAAATATTTTTTTTAGATGCGAATGAATGGGCCTAGGACTAATTATGACGCAGCTATGTTGCAATTTGAACAGTTAATTAATAATAAACATTTCGTCTTAACTTTTATTGATATTTTGGAAAACCAGAAGTCGTTTAATATTCGTAATAAGTAAGTACATTTTAAAGGACTTCACACACCTGGTGTTTCGTAAAGAACCCGTCACGCTTTTATTGGTATTAACAGAATTTTAACCAAAATAATATGAGAAATAACTTATATAGTATATGGTTTTATAAATTAACTTTTTACAACTTTTTTATTTATAAGCTAAGTTTAGATCTAAAGCCAGAAAATGCGAAATATCTCAATTTCGGACCTAACAACTCCGTGTATCTCTAAATCATGACGTTTCAGCTCGTCAAAATATATCAAAAAACGTCTCAAAAGTAACTTATAAAAAAAATATATAGACTGCGTGTACCTTTAATGTTTTGATCTATTGTATTCAAAGATTTGATGATTTTATACTGAAAAAGTTAAAAAATTAAAAGCCAATGTAGCAAAAATTAAAATTTTCTGAATAGTTTATAACTGATATCTGTTTCAGAGTCAATGTAGCCTCGTTATTGATGGTAGTTTTGATGGGAAAAATGGAATATGCGACCGATATTCTAAAAAGTCTGCTATTGAGATTAATTGATAAGTCTGTAAATACAAAACACCCTCAATTAATGTTGAGAAGGACGGAAAGCGTCGTGGAAAAAATGTTAACAAATTGGATGGCTCTGTGCATGTATTACTATCTTAAAGAATATGCTGGCTCGTCATTATTTCTCTTATTCAAAGCCATCAAACATCAAATTGAAAAAGGTTTAGTCGATGCAATCACCCATGATGCTAGATACTCCTTATCAGAAGAAAGATTACTGAGAGAAAACGTTGAACACAGCACAGTGGTGAGTAATCCTATAAATATTTGTTTTTTATGTATTTTAGTTTTTTTTTGCATTTGTATATAGGACATTTTGAAAAAATTATGGTTACCCGCTCCGTGTGTAGTTGCAAAATTTTATTTTATCATATTCAGTTTCAGTAACAAACCAATTTTTATTTTTTACAAAAAGATTATTGGCTTATTTTTCACGGAACAACGAAAATGTGGCTTCCTTCACACCTTCAATAAAAAATACACTGCCCAGTAAAAGAGCTTTCCCATTTTTCACCTCCGCGCGTGAAATGGATTTTTTATTATCAGATTTATTTTCAGCAACCTTGAAAACCGCAATACCAGTTTTCACGAAAACTAGGTGGATTTGGAAAAAAAATATTTTAAGATTCAGTTTTATCAACCTTAAAAACCCTTTTATATCAGTTTTTTAGAAGACTGCCCCCCGCCCCTCAGGGAGTGGAGTTAAAATATTTTTTTTATCAGATTCACTTCACTTCAGCAACCTTAAAAACCCCAATATAGCAATTTTCACGAAAACTACCGCCAGCCCCTCAGGGGATGGATTTAGAAAAAAATTATTTTAAGATTTAGTTTTAGCGACCTCAAAAACCCCAATATATCAGCTTTCAAGATCTTGCCCCAAAACGCCTTTTTTCTTAACCTTAACTTTGTGGCTTTTTATATATAACCCCTTAAAGTAATTTGAGTGTTTTTGTTGCAGACATTGCACATTGTACAAGACGATCTGGACGAAAAAATTCAGTGTAAAGTCCTGGATTGCGACACGATAAGCCAGGTAAAGTCGAAAATTCTCGATGCCTTGTTCAAAAACACTCCATTCTCATTGCGTCCGTCTATCTACGAAGTAGATCTGGAGTGGAGACACGGCAGAGGGGGCCATCTAACATTACAAGATGAAGACCTAACTACAAAAACCCACGGAGGCTGGAAAAAATTAAACACGTTACATCATTACGGCGTTAAAGAAAGTGCGGTCATGTCACTAATCTCAAGACAAAACGATAGTTTCAACAATTGTAAACAACCGTGTCACAACTGTGCAACTGGACTGTACCTAAATAACTCACAAAGTCCTATTATCACAACTAACGGAGATATAGAAGCAGCTAATAATCCCAGGATATACCACCTTATCAAACCAATAGATGATCATCATTTTCCAAATAACAAGCTTAGTGAAAGAACTCATAAAGCTATACCGGAAATATTTTTAACTAGACTGTTATCGACTAAAGGCACTATACAGAAGTTTGTCGATGACTTTTTCCTTACGATTCTAACCGTAAATGAAGCTTTACCTCCCGCTGTAAAATGGTTGTTTGACTTACTAGATGAGGCAGCTAGAAAACATGGCATTCAGGATCCCGAGGTTGTGCACGCATGGAAATCTAACAGTCTTCCTTTACGATTTTGGGTTAATTTTATTAAAAATCCTGACTTCATATTTGACATAAACAAAACGAATACATTGGACTCTTGTCTGTCTGTTATTGCGCAGACTTTTATGGATTCTTGTTCTACTACTGAGCATCGACTTGGAAAGGATTCTCCGTCTAATAAGCTACTCTTTGCCAAGGTATGTAAAAACTAGCCTTAAACGTTAGAGGCCTTTTAATTATATAAATATAAGTATTCAATTTATTATTATTGGTTTTTTCACACAAAATCACAAAAATAACAACTTTCTAAGAATATATATATAGTCAACCTGCTCTCACAAAGTGCTATCGCGTGCTCACTAGGATAAAGGTGTAGTTACAACATTCCAGAGAAGAAAATACTAGATCTAGTCTAGAGCTTGCAAAGGAATAAGGTAATATATCTTTATCCAGCGCTGGTCCTTAATTACAGTTCAGTTTTTTTCGCATTTAACCCTCAGTTTTACACTTTTACTTAAAACAGGTACTAAAATGTTTTCAGAGGAAACTGTCTTTAAGTGTTTGTTCCAAATAATTCCTAAGGGAGCGGTGTTTAAATGTTTGTAGCTCCCTAAGATCGATTATCTATTTTATTTTTCTTGTGAAGGGTAATTTAGAAATAAATTTGCCTAAAAATTATGGAAACAGTTTTGTAAAATCACAGGTCCTAAAATTTCTGAACCACTATGTTGAAATATTATTTCACTTAAATTTTTATGATTTCAGGATATACCAAGATATAGAGATATGGTATCCCAGTTTTATCATGATGTAGCAATGTTGCCAATAATAACTGATCAAGAAATGGGTTCAGCAATGCAACAGTTATCCGCCCAGCAAGCCGACGAATTTGACACAGTGGCAGCTTTAAAAGAACTTTACATTTACGTTACTAAGTATAGAGATCCGGTAAGTAAAAATTGTATATTACTTATAAAATATCGAGTCAGGTAGTTGGGCTAAATATGGGTCAGGGGTTAATATTAAGAGTTTATATGAACATTTGGGCGGGAATTGTATAGTCGCTGCCAGAGTTATAAGAGAACTTTTTTTAACAGCCATTATTTTTATCTGGCGCGTGTCAAACTGTTTGTCCAATCGGGACGTTGCATAATTTTAGACTCGTTTAAAAAGTCTTTTTATATAGAGTCCATGTGGAATGATTATATCCAGTAAACGTTCGACCCTATCCAATCATACAAAAGATTTAGCAATAAATATTTACTGGGCCGGCTTTAATTTGTTTTATTTGTGTTCTGTGCATCGAGCTATATAAGATAAATGCGTATTTAATATAATAAAATTTAATTACGTCCCTGTCTCACATTAATCTGTTTTAAACGTAAACATTCTATTATATATATGGATAATGTAGGGGGTCAATATAGGGGGTTTGGTAGATTAATGTGCTTAAAAAGTTTTCAGCTTTTTTGTAAAATCTTCATGCAAAATCTTTTTAGGTATCTGTTTGATTACTCATCCGAGACAGATCTTTTTTTAATTTAAAATCGCCAAACGCAAATACCATTATGCATTCAGCTCAAAAATAAGTGTATTTTTTTTCAGATTCGTGAAGCATTGAGTACTGATTTAACATGCCGCCGCCAACATTTGGCCCAAAAGTTGGACAGCGTGGCCTACACACTTGGAGGTGAAGACACTTCAGGATGCTGACCAAATGAGTCACTTGATCCCCTGCTGCCCCGATATTTCGCGCCCTAATTCCAACCCGTTTATACACGCACGTGCTTTACCAAAATTGCGAAAAAAATCTAAAACAGTTTTTTTTAAGAAAGAAGGAAAAATGCTAATTTTTTTTTGAATTTTAAATGGCAAAGGAAAAAATATGGAGAAGTTTATTAAATTATACATGAATTTAGAGCTAAATATTTGTAAAAACTAAGGGTTAAATGCGAAAAAAATGGAACTGTAATTAGGGACCAGCACTAGATAAAGATATATTACCTTATTCTTTTGCAGGCTCTTCTGACTAGATCTAGTATTTTCTTATCTGGAACGTTGTAACTACACCTTTACCCTAGTGAGCACGAATATATATTCATAGAAAGTTCATAGCTTTGATTTTTGTGATTTTGTGCGAAAAGAAAAATAACACGCTTTAACCGGACGTGTTGTAGAGCAACTGAATGCTAATAACTGACTGAAGACGGTGGCCTGACCCATATCTGCACCGAAAGACAACAAATTTATACACACTATAATATAAAATAAAATAATTAATTTTAAAAAAATAAGGGAAGATTAAACAATATTTGTTCTAGAGACCTACAAGGTGAAAAATAAAATAATAAAAACTAAAAATATAAATATGGTATCTGTAGGTCCGGATCAAGTTTTTAATTTTAACTTCTTATGAGAAAAAGTTTCCCCATATTTTTAATGTTTCCTTTGCCTTTAAAGGATTTTAAAATGTTTGGCGATTTTACTCTTCTTAAAAAATGCCCCGTTTTAAATCCATATTTAAAAAATACATATACCATTATCAATGTTTGTTTGTTGTTTTGTTTTTTGTTTATTTTATAATTATTCTTTGAATTTATACAACGAAAAAAAAATGTCGTTTTTTGATATAAAATTAAATTTAGACAAATTTTACTATTATTTATTTATTTATTATAGTTAATATATATATATATATATATATATTTGATATTGGTAATATGTGTACAGTGTACAATACAAAAATTAAACTTTAAAATACCCCAAAATTTCGCATCTACAAAAAATTAAAAAATTACAAACAATAAAAATAAAACCGTTTGTAATAGGTAAATATTAAAATAGCTAAAATGTATCTGAGTAATTTTTAGTTATTTTAGAGCAATGTTATATTTTAATTATTCTATTTAACATTAGTTAAAATAATTTTAAACTGAATAATTAACTAAAAATTAAGTTATATACCTACTGGCTCTGGAAAATTAAGGGGTTTTTATTAATTTTTTCAGGTATGTAATCACAAATTTATTCGAACAACCTACAAAATATCAAGAAGTATATCGACACTCCCATGCAACAAGGATGTAACTTAAGTTAGACCTATTTTGAGTTATATTCATACGTAAACGCCTTGAAAAAAGACACACATGGTGGTACTACTCAGATTTCTCCACAGGCCATTTTAACCAAAAGTTTACCTAAAAACACTAAAGTACAAAATTCTAATTTTGAATATTATCAGAAACAAACAATAAATAAACAATAAATACTTATAGGGTTAAATAGAGAATGTTATAAGCTTTCAAATGGTGTATCACATGGCTTCCTTTTCCACTTCAGTAATTTTTTTAGGTGTTGTTCCTAATTACAATAGCTATTTCGTGAACGAAGGGTTATGAAAAACAAAAAAAAAAATACGAAAATGGCGATGATTTTCCCATAAAATCGATTTTCGATGTTCCAAAAATTAAGTTTTCCGGCACGAACTGGCTATTGTAATTAGGAACAACCCCTAAAAATTTCAGATTGATCGGTAAAATGGTTTTCGAGAAATCGTGGTCACCGCAAAAAAAAGGCGTTTCGGGGCAAGGGCCATGGTTTCCACAATTTTCCGAACTTTCCAATAATAAAAATATCAAAAACACATCAAAACATATACTATTTGATATTTTGTAGGTCGTTTGAATAAAGTTGGGATTACATACCTGAAAAAAATCAATAAAATCCCTTAATTTTTCCAAACCACAATGTAAATAACCCCTTAAACTGTTATACAAAAGATGAAAAACAGCATGTGTGTTTATAAACGCGAGTGTCCCTTAAAAAAGGTTTTGGTCTTATTATCTGCTGCTAATAATTATCAATATTCTGTATCTTAAAGTTGCATTAAAAAAATATATCTATATAATCATTCATTGAATTTTAGAAGTATAACTAATTTTATTTTTGACCTTACAAAGGTTATAATTTTAATCAAAAAAAACAAAAACAAACATGCAAGTGTTAAATTAGTCTAAGAGCTGGTAACCATTTTTATTTCATTATTTTCTCCCGGCTGTATTTTTTATATGTGTTAAAGTACATTCATTCAGCCAGGTCCTGGATCGGGTTCCTTTGCATGCTAGAAGCCCCGAAAAGGTGGTGAAACGAGGTCCCCGAAAAATATATTTTTAACTTACCGAGGCAAACACATTACATTTACTACAAGTTAAAAATAGATTTTTTGGTAGCTCGTTGCCAGAGTTTTTGGAGCTTCTAGCACCCAAAGGAACCGGATCCGGAGCCTAGCAATTTGAAAATAGCTTAATTTGAATGTAAAATACAGCCGGGAGAAAATAAATAAAAATGGTCATCAGCACTTCGACTAAATAGTGAAAATTACCAGATTAAATATTAACTAGATCTGCTTGTATTTCTTTAAGGAAAATCAAAAATATTGCTATCTGTTTTTTTTTTAATTATAGCCAAGTAAGACCGTTCAAAACTTTTTTTAACATGGACAGGTTTTTTGTTTTCATTGGATTTATATTTCTTAGAGCTTTTTGATAAAGAAAATCAACGATTTTTCGTTATTTTAATGCATTTAATGCATACAACCATATATTGTAACCAAAAAGTTGTAAAATATATATAAAAAAAAAACTAAAAATTACATTCTCAGTTTCCCGATTTTTAAGGGGTTCCCTAATAACCACGTAAAAAATAACTGTGATATGGCGCATGATCAGGTGACTATATAATGGATATGTACTTACCCTAAAGTGGCTGCTAAAGTATTCTTCTTGTGTGCCTCGCTAGCGCTGGTGGGACGTGGACTTGGACAGTGATATTTTTTCAAACAAAAAAATAACGCGTCATAGCGCTCTTTTTAAAAGCGCATTTTTCTTAATTCGGTCCGGTAGAATAGTTTAAAGTAGATATAGACATTTCCACAAAATTGTGGATTTTACATACATTCAGAAGTTTGAAAATGTAATTTAAGGAAAAAAGCGGAAAGACTCTAAAGATTGAAAATTAAAGCCCCAGTTTAAATTTTTATCTTTATATACACCCAAGTGTTTATTTATTTAATTGGTTAATGTTTCTGTAAAACTGTAAACTGTAATTAAGGACCAGCGCTAAATAAAAATTTATTACCTTATTCATTTCAAAGCTCTTCTGACTAGATCTAGTATTTTCTTCTCTGGAACGTTGGAGATACCTTTATCCTAGTGCGCGCGATAGCATTTGTGGTGAGCAGTTTGACTATATATGCATAGTGTGATTTTCATTCGAAAAGAACAATACACGAGGTAAACACACACACCGTACGTGCTGTAGAGCACTTGAGTACTAATTACTGACTGCCGGTGCGCTTACCTGTATCTGGTGTCGGTGAATACTACCGTTTCACGTGAAGTCAAGCACCAAAAGAGCAAAAAATGTATACACGCTACAGACATGCTTTGCGACACAAAATAAGAAAATTCAATAATATAAAATAAAATTGTTATTAATTTTAAGAAAATAAGGGAAGATTAAACAGTTTCAATTTAAATTTTAACTAAAGTCCAAAATAAGCTACTAGGAAAATAAGAATAAAAACAGCTCTGACACTTGGATAAAGTTTTTTTAAAGGTCCAAAAAATGCCACAAAAGTACATCTAAACTCTAATCTAAAAAATATGGCAGTTTCTCCATTTCTTTTTGCTTTTAGCCTTAAATTATGATTTTAAAATGGTGAATGATAGTGTAAATGAATAAGTTATAAGTCATGAATATATGTGGTTCATGACAAGTATCCTTAAATAATTTGACTCTCAATCTTTTTGACATCAGGTTACGCTTATTGTGAAGTTTTTGACTTTCCTAAATAAAATGGCATTGAAAAAAGCTTTAACAACGCTTAGAAAAAGCTTCATCAAAAGTTGTAAAACTTTTTTAAACATTTAATAAGTATTTTCTAATAGAAAATTTCCGTATAAGTTTAAAGTGTTTCTTATCAGTTTTAAGTACCGTCAACTGTGGTGACTTCGGACGGTGTGGATGACTTCGGGCACTTTTTCGCAAAACCTTTTGAACCAAAGCACGTTGTCACAAGTTGTGGCGTTATCTGCACAAGTTGTAGGGTTCAATTTCACAACTTATGCACATAACCCCACAAATTGTGCACATGTGCTTTGGTTCAAAGGGTTTTGCAAAAAGGTGTCCGAAGTCACCCAAACCGTCCGAAGTCACCCCAGTTGACGGTACCTGTTGCTAGCATTTTTAAAGAAAAATTTCACAAAATTCTCCGATAAAAATTATCAATAGTATAATATGTAATATCATGTTTGTGTACTTATGAAACAAGTTCCTTAGAAATTTACTTTTAAAACACCAGCAACACAAAAAGTTTATGATAAAAAAAATAAGAAACAGTTTAAAATTAAAGCTTAAAAAACTATTATTTTATAAGGCATCTTGGCTTTTGGGAAACTTCATTTAACGCCGTTTTTTAGGAAGAAAACTTAAAAACAGTTTTTTTTTAATTCTATCGTATTTTTGCAAAGTTACTATTTTTTTAACGTTGACGTCGAATAGTAGGATTTGATTGAGTCAATTATTGTGTCGAAAATAGTGATCAGAGATAGTGATCAGTGATGCCGGAACTGTTTTTTTTCTGTGGAATCGTCTTCACGTCCAGTGATTTGTACGTTACTATTTTTTAATTATTTTTAAATATAAAAAAAATAATGCATACCTGTATCTTAAATATTTTTTTGTAAATATAATATGAATTGTGCATATAGATATTATAACGGATTTATAAAAGTGTTTATATTTAAGCATTTAAACTTTTTATCGATAATACGTTTTATTAGAAATTGTGTTTTAGATTATAATTTTTAATGTAACAGCAATTTTTGTGAAATAAGTAAGGAGGCAAATTGCAATGTCGCCTAAATTGTTTTAGATAATACAAAGTGGGCCACTTAAAATTTTGTGCTTACATGGTATACTATTACAATATTTGAAAAACTGATAAATATAGGGGCATATTTCCAATATCAAAATTAGAACTGTTGTTTTCATAGAAACATTGCTTTTAATTTAATGTAAGAAATACGTCCGTGAATTTCTGTTACACCCTGTATACACTAAAAATCTTAAGTTGTTCATCTTGTATAGTATAAATTTATTATATACAATGTGAATCAAAAGTCCTTTGTTGATCTTTAAAATACCGTAAACATAAATTGGTATACTCTTTTTTACCCTCAAAAATATAATAAAAAATATGGCTGTCTCGGTTTCTACATCTTTTTGACTATTTCCTTCAAATCTGAAAGAAAAAAACAGGATATAATGGCTTTTGAATAACATTGTATATAAAAATATTTGTAACATCCCTAAACCACACCTTGTTCTAAGAATATATTCTTTTGAATAACACTGTATATACAAATATTTGTAACATCCCTAAATCACACCCTGTTCTAATAATATTCGTAGAACGTTCTAAGAAGTAAAGAATTTTCTTAGAATATTCTTAGAATGTTCTTAGAATATTTTTAAAATATTCTTACAATATTCTTGGAACACTGTGCTATCAGGGATTAAGATTGTTTCAAATATGACCACCACTTTTCCTACACAAATATAAATATTTTTCCTTCAATTCAAAATAAATATATAAATATATTTTTATTGTATAACAGATTATTATATGGTCATATTTAAAATAAAATTTATATCAATTTTTATATTTAAAATATCGACGTCTCAATTTTCAAATTTAAATATACAAATGTTAGAATACAATATTGATAATTGTAATTGTTAAAAATGCAAAAATCATTAGGTGATTTTAGTTTTTAACATATTAAACTTTTGTTAAAGGTAAAGATAAAAGAAACATATTTAAAGAGACGAAATTTGTGCGATATAAAGGACTTTTTGCGGTTTTTTTTTTATATAGATGTGGCAAATTTAAAAAAGTTTACTGATTCCAAAAATTAACTATTTTCCATCAAATTAGGATTTTTCGCAAAGTAGATTTAAAGTAAATCTAAATTTAAAATTTTATGTTTATATATAAGACCTGTTTTGATGAAACTGTAGTTTATTTTTGAAATCGGC
Source organism: Brachypterus glaber (assembly GCA_958510825.1). Lineage (NCBI taxonomy): Eukaryota > Metazoa > Arthropoda > Insecta > Coleoptera > Kateretidae > Brachypterus > Brachypterus glaber. The sequence continues at coordinate 18,768,458 of OY294054.1, read as the reverse complement.
TACTCAAAACTACTACCAATAAGAATCAAGTCTCAGATTTCAAAAAACCTTTTCATTGTAGGTCCGTGTAATTATTGGGACCAGTGGGGTAAACAAGAAAATGGTTGTAGGCCTTAAAATCTTTTTTACTCAATACTAGGATGAAATGTTCTCTAGAATACCTTCAAGTGGGGTGACTTCTGACGGTGTGGGTGACATTGGACACTTTTTCGCAAACCCTCTGAACCAAAGCACGTGTGCACAAGTTGTGGGGTTATGTGTACAAGTTGTAGGGTTCAATTCCACAACTTGTGCACATAACCTCACAACTTGTGTGTGAAAAAGTGTTCTAGGTCACCCACACCATCCGAATTCACCCCAGTTGACGGTACTCCATTAAAATAACCGCAAAAAAATACTGGAAAAAAAATACTGCCACTCTTTTAGAGTTTCTTCTTTCTTTAGTTTTAACTGTTTTTACTTTTGTACTGATTTTTTTATTCTTGTGACAACTACTTAAGCTGCTTACAATTTTTCTCTTTTATATTATAATTTTTGGTAATGTGATCGTGAATTAAAATGCTTTTTATATAAAGTATATTGTTTAGTGATATTTTTTTACTCTATTAAAACATGTATTCCAAATATTTTATTTTTTTTTATTATTTAAGTTTTTTTAAGTAAAAAAAACATTTTTTCAATATATTTGTAATATAACAATAAGATGAAAAAGGAATTTTTAAATCCTTTTTATTATCGTAAGTAGTTTTATTAAAAAACATCTTTTAGAATTCTGACTATTTATTTTTCCCAATATTAAAAAAAACCCGTAGTGTTTTAAAAAAAGCAACTGGATTCTTAACATTAAAATTTATGAAAATTTTAAAGTTTAATTTTAATTTTTTTTTTATTTCTGGGGGACATCAAACTAACTCACCCACCTCAAATTTACTTCAGCAACCTTAAAGTTTTTTAGGAGTTAACTCCTATATATCAGGTTTCAAATGTTTGGACTTTTGTAACGACTTCTCTGTATGTGGGATTCCCACAGTGGGAAGCCACTTCCGTACGCGTCGCAAATACTACGCCGCAAGACAAACCGCGCCGAGAAATTTACCGCGCCCAAAAAAAAAATGGTTTTTTGAAAGACGCGGAATATACCGCTAACATTTTAACGCGTAGAGTACTAGTCATATCTAGAACTATAGATTTACATAGAACACGGAGTCCGTCTGCCAGTAGTGTCATCTCGTAAATTGTTTGTGAACTTTTAAACATGGCCGCCGTTGGCTTTTTGTAATACACGCGTTAAACGTTTTTTTTTGGCATGAAACCGCAAAGCGCGGCAGGCAAAAGTCCTCTCTTAAAGAGTTTCTTTGTTCATCTTAATGAAAAATGGGATTGGTCTATCACGTGACGTTACATATGTATTCCCCTTAGTTCAACAACCGGTGCCGGGCTGGTAGACAGGGCGTAAATCTAAATTCAAACTTGGCGACATTTGATTTTTTACAGTTGGTAGTAGCCGATGTTTGCCGTAGAGGGCGTTCGTTCCAAAATCGCGGTACACGAAGACACTGCAAGTGATTCGGTCGAGTTGTTCTGCATCTGATAGTTTTTCTAGGATAATTGCTCCTATGTAATTGTTTATGTAAACAAAAAGTGTATTTTATTAAATGTTAAGTGGCACAATAGCTTAATAGACTATATTTTAGACCGCCGAGACACTTTACAGGAATGTCATAAACTTTTTGGTTGAAAAACGGTTAAAAGTAAAACATCTCCGCCAATATGGCGGACCTTGCAATCAACTTTCCTTGCCAGAAATTTTGTGCTAAGTAAGTATTTGTTTACAAAACAATCTTAAAATATGGTTTGGTTTTATCTATTTTATAATAATTATTTGGATCATATCTTGTCACGTTCTTGTTGTTCACGTTGTTATTTTATCACGGCGATGTAAAATGATCGACATGTTTTTGGAGCACAATTTACTGAAAATACCTAGTATGTTCAAATTTCGGTTTGATATACAGTAAATAAAACAGAATTAATTTCGAGAATGTTATTTTAACTCCTTCACATGAAAGATTACTATTATTAAGAATCTTTGTTCTTGGTTCACAGTTTTCATTGGTTGTACTACTTAACTGGGCACACATTAAAGTACCTATATGTTTTTATTTGTATTACAAGCAACAGTAATCAATAGCTTTTTAAATATCAGTTTTGTTTGAAAAGATTTTACCTCTAAAACTACTAAAGTTTAACTTGAGGCCATTTTTTTAAAGGGTTGATCATTAACCCTCCGAAAAAAAAAATCCGTTAAGGATTTACCGTTAATTTCCCGCGAAATTATGCACCGCCTCTGCGAAATCTTGGCAAGATGGAACTTTGCAAATAAAATTTGATTGGTCAATTAAAAAAAAAAGGGGTCTTGGAAATAAGTCTAATATTTTTTTGCACAAGGTGTTAGGATTTTGGCTCAGATTCGGTTTTGAAGATTCCACTTAAGTCCATCAGCATGTTTTATGATAAGCAGGACCAATAGTGCAAAATTTAAATTTCCAGATATTACTTATTTGTTAATTTTGACTGGCATGGCATAAAATTTTTATAATGGGCTTAAAGCAATCAAATGTCCAAGTTTAAATTTTGGACTTCCCTGTGCCCTGTGAGATTTCTCTCACTATCTCACCTGTCCAGTCCGATACTGCTTTAATCAGTTACAGACAAACTGTTTTTCCCTTTTACCTTTCACTTACATTGCACGAAACTGGCTTAGAACCCATTACAAGTTTTATGCTATGCATATCTAATGCAAAATACATTAACCATTCAAAACCTTAAAAATTGACCAGTATAAACACTAGCTCTGTGGCTAGTGTTCCGATTGGTCTGACAGCATCAAGTGTCTATTTACTTTAAAAAATAGTTTTTAAAATTCTAATTTTGGCGAGCTTTGTTTATCAGTCATCTCATACTGAAAATCGATTTTTTGAGAGATAAGAGGTTAAAAAATTTACGCCACAATATGGTCTAATTACCCAGAAAATTCGTCGATATTTTATTTTTGTTTTTCTTTTTGTTTTAGTTTTTATAAAACGCATTTCTGCGCCAATGGTGAAAGTTGTGCATTTCCTCATAAAGGAAGGCACGAAATTGAAATAGTTGATGACCAAGGGAATGACTTCATTCTTGGAAAAAATCGTACCACCCGTACTGGCAAAGTGTGTCGCTTTTTTTTGAGAGGAAATTGCATGCACCAACAAAACTGCCATTTCAAACACGATAATGCAACATATCACAATGGTCACAATTCTAATCATTCACCATCAAGGTAAAAAACTACTAACTAACAAAACGGGACTGCAGTGATTTGGTTTTAATGTTTTGGGTCCGTTCAAGTATTACATAATGCAATTTTTCGGCAATTTTGACCACCCCCGCCCTCATAGTGCATCAAGTGACGGTTTGAACAAAATATGTAATACTTTATATATATGAAGGGTATCGGGAGAAAACAAGAGGTCTGTTCATTGGTGTTGCACTTTTTTGCACTGATGTACACTTTTTGTCCAACCAAATAAGTACTGTATTTGTTCCCTAATTTTTATACATGACAAAGAATTTGTTTAACTGTAAAGTGCAAGAAAGTGCAACACCAATGAACAGACCTAAGGAATGTCCATTTTTTGGCCAAGTTGAGATTACCGCGCCATCTTCTATCGAATGCGCTAAATTATTATATAGACTAAACAGTTCTACTGGAAACAGGGACAGAACAGAGATATTAGGGTATTAACCTCTTCACAGTGCAGTGAAAATAAACTTTTCATGCCAAAAATGTGCTGAAAATATTTTTTTTGAAAAAACATATCATATTGTATGTTTTTATGTCGCTGAATCTGAATCCGAGGTCAGAATTTAAAAGTTAGCGTTCAAAATGGAGGATCCAATATGGCGGAATAGATTTTTTAAAGTAGCTTGGATTTGCTTGAAACTTGTTGCTCGGCGGTTTTTGGGGCCGCTGATTACGAATCTAGTGCCAGTTTTACAAAATTCAAAATGGCGGTTCCAATATGGCGGATTAAATACTCCGAGAAACTTTTGGATTCGCCATTTTGAATTTTGGAAAACTGGCACCAGATTCGTAATCAGCGACCCCAAAAACCCCCAAGTACCAAGTTTTAAGCAAATCCGAGCAACTTTAAAAAATATAATCCGCCATTTGGATCCGTCATTTTGAATTTTGGAAAACTGGCATCAAATTCGTATCAGCGTCTCCTAAAAACCCTGTGGTGTTACAAAATCATAGAAAATAAATTAATGGTAAACTGATCATTTTAGATGCTGCTATAGTGGTCATACACATTAATGGCACGAACTTTTTTTGTCTTTATAGACAAAGGACACCGTGCCCCCTGCCCACATTTTAAGATTATCAAATATATGAAAAGATAGTTTAAGTTGTCTTATTAAAGAGTTATAAATTTGAAGTCGATATCTCAACTCGTTCAAAAGTTAAGAGGGGGGGTTACTTTTGGACTGCTCTGTATAATGGAATTCTTGTTTAAAAAATAATTTCGGCGTCAGCCAATGTCATCGAAATTATAATCGGCAGTCCACCTGTTAAAATAGGATTACTTAATCATATCGCAATAAATATTATAAATAATAATAAATATCTGTTGTTTTGTAATTTGAGATGGTACCTAAGACTTTTTGCATGTTTTACTATTCATCAATGGTAATTCGATATAAAGCTAAAATCATAACCAGAGACCCTTTTTTAATTTATCAATTTTTCATTTTGCATTCAAAATTTTAAATGACGGATTTTTGTATTTGTATTTTATATTTTTTTATAGCACAAACACGCCATCGACATCAGCTCAATCAGATGTTGTACCACCAACAAACAAAAAATCAAAGAAGCACACCAAAAACCATTCTCGGTAAGTGCTATTTGATTTAGTTATATGTAGGTGCATTTTCTAAGGGCCAAACCAAATAAAAAATTATATTAAAAACTGAAGTCAAATTCAGAATAACCAATAATCAGTTGAAATGGTGGGCCCTTGTGGGGGTTCAGCTTGCGAGGGTTGGGACTTTATTTAACTCGCCCAAGGGCAGGACGATGCATTGAGATGTCTTTATGTTGAGGAAAAGACCAAATGCTGTGCCCTTGGCCAAATTTGCCCTAGCATATGTAGATATAAAGCCTTTTCGGAATGTTTTGGTTACAGATTGGTTATTGATTAATCATGACGAATAGTATAACCAAAGCACATCAAAAAGAGCTTAATACAAAAACACAAAAGCTCTTTTGAAACGTGACACTGTCTCCGTGATGGGTGACAAAGGTTTTTTCGGACATTGGTTTTTCGTGTTCCATGTCCGAAGTATTTAATACTTTAGGGTTTTGAAATAATAAGAGTTAAGTAGAGGGATTATTTCAGCTCGAGTGCGGGAGATCGACTGACTCCGGCCGGTAGTGCTGCCAGATTTTTTTATTCAAAAATGCCAAAGATCGTGTAAAATTATGCTAAATATGCCAAAATATTCATTAAATTATGCCAAATTATTAAAAAAACAAACAAAATTTCCTAAAATCATCAATCAACTTCCTAGACAAAAAATTCTTGGATACACTACAAAAAAAAAGTGTAAATTTACATCTCGATTTACATGCTAAATCAGAGGTAATATGTTGCCAAGCAGGTTCACGTAAAATTTACGAGATTTCACTTGTAATTTTACCAGGAATATTACATGTACATGTAATGTACGTAATATTCCTAAAAAATTGTAAAATTACAAGTTAAAACTCGTAAATTTTACGTGCACCTGCTTGGCAACATATTACCTCTGATTTAGCATGTAAATTTACACATTTTTTTTACAGTGTACAAATGTGTTTCATGAAAACATAAGAAACTTTGAGAATGTCCGTCTGTCCGTCCAATGTCACGTTTTTTTGTGGACACGATACTCAGATTTTCCGGATCGACTTCAAATTTTTAGGACAAATCAAGTTTTATGAGGGAAGGATCTCTGTTGTTTTTAAAAGTAATCCCCCCAAAAACAAGATAACTAGGGGGGTTAAACTTTTTTAAAAAATTGAAAAAACTACCTTTTTTAAATATTTTTTTTCTAAATGTTTTTCGTTTTTCGAAAAAAGAATAAAATTGTGAAAAAATGTTTATTTTTTTTTAATTTTTATTTTAAATTTTTTGTTTTTTGGAAGAAGACTTTAAAAAAATTAAAATGTTGTTTTTTCTCTTTCAAAAAAAATTATACCTTTTTTATGATAAGTTCATAAAAAAATGCTAAAATTTTTGAGTATGCTAAAAAACATGCTTCTGACATCTAATTATGCTAAAGAGCATAATTATGCTAAATCTGGCAACACTGCCCGCCGGTTTCCCGGCTCGAATTTATACCTAACTGAGGCGTGGCTAATAAATAGGCCACGCCCTCAGATATGGTACATCGTCCGAAGTCATCCGTCTCCCTCTCCTCGCGGAGAAATGTTTATTTGAACCATTTTTTCGTGAAGTAGTACAAAGATATTCGTAAAAAAAAATTATTGTATTATATTAAAAATCTTGCGGGACGCTGGGGTTGACCCGGTTGGGCTCCCTTTCCTATGTCTTGCGGGACGCTGGGGTTGGCCCGGTTGGGCTCCCTTAATTTGCTTGACCTGGCTAATCTGGTCGATTGTCTTGGACCTGGGACTGTTGACGGGCTCTGGCTGCTGGGGGTTTTCGGATTATATTAAAAATCTTGCCGGTACGCTGGGGTTGGCCCGGTTGGGCTCCCTTTCCTATGTCTTGCGAGACGCTGGGGTTGGCCCGGTTGGGCTCCCTTAATTTGCTTGACCTCCTGGCTGATCTGGTCGGTTGTCTTGGACCTGGGACTGTTGACGGGCTTCGGCTGCTGGGGCTTTTCGGATTATATTAAAAATGTTGAGGGACGCTGGGGTTGGCCCGGTTGGGCTCCCTTAATTTGCTTGACCTGGCTAATCTGGTCGATTGTCTTGGACCTGGGACTGTTGACGGGCTCTGGCTGCTGGGGTTTTTCGGATTATATTAAAAATCTTGCCGGTACGCTGGGGTTGGCCCGGTTGGGCTCCCTTTCCTATGTCTTGCAAGACGCTGGAGTTGGCCCGGTTGGGCTCCCTTAATTTGCTTGACCTCCGGGCTGATCTGGTCGGTTATCTTGGATCTGGGACTGTTGACGGGCTTCGGCTGCTGGGGCTTTTGGATTATATTAAAAATCCTGAGGGACGCTGGGGTTGGCCCGGTTGGGCTCCCTTTCTTAGGTCTTGCGGGACGCTGGGGTTGGCCCGGTTTGGACTCGCTTAATTTGCTTGAAATGGCTGATCTGGTCGGTTGTCTTGGACCTGGGACTGTTGACAGTCTTGGTTTGGATGACACGAAGACACAGACGGAGAGTGAGACTAAGAATGAGAGAGAAAAAAAATTATTGTTCATAATTTTCAAGCAAGTGTATAAAGATTGTCCTGAAAATTACCCAATAAGGGATTTAAAACGAGAAATGCTTACATAATATTTTTGGGTATAGCCAACGCTTACAGTAAATAGAAATGAAGGGAAGTGGGTCAAATTCGGTAAAAACAAAACAATAAACATTTTTTCTTTGACATAAGTGTCATATTAGTTTTTGTAAAATCTCTTCTGAAAGTATCTTCTGGTTAAGTTACTTTTAAGGTTTGTTTAGTCCTCACAAATCGCGGTTTTAAATTGGTTTCTGGGTATTCTTAAAAACTGCGATTTAAGGGAACCAAAACAAACGTTCTGACCATACTAATGGCTCAAATTAATAATACTATAAATACTGATGACACTATGTTTTTTTTCTTCTAATCTAGCACTGTCAGCGGGGCTGATACCGAGAACAAACAACCCGAAACCCATGAGAATATAGACACATCTTTTGAGGAGGAGGGCGCGTGCGCCTCGCCACCTCTACACGAATGGGTTAATGCACCCGAGTTTGTGCCAAAAATTTCGCGCAAACAACCCAGAAGTTATGCTGAAGCCTTAAGTCCAGAGGCTTTGGCGGCTGAAAAAAATCTAGGAGCCAATGCGAGAAAACTGTGTCCGTACGTGAATAAAGACGGTATCTGCAGAAATGTTACCACATGCAATTACCTACATGGAGAGATGTGCGACTTGTGCGAACGGCCAGTGCTTCATCCATTCAACGATGAATTAAAGAAGAAACATAGACAGGTTAGTGTGCAGTCTTTAGTTTTACCACGGCAGGGATGACCCCAAGGAGGGGCAGCAGGGGGCGCCGTTCGAGTTGGGAAAATCCACAGTCCAGCTGAAAAATACTTCGGAAAATTAAGGGGCAGGGTTGGGAAGTTTGTAGAATAGTAGGGAACATTGATTGGCAGAGTTATTCAGTTAATTAATAATTAAAATTTGGCGAAGGCTTAAGTGAAGCGGACACTCCCTATAAATTGGTTCGAAAGTCGATTAAAGCCGGTGGTTCCCTCTACTACTAGCCCACACAAGTCCTGGACTTAGGGAATGCTTAATTAAGTAGAATAGTACGAGGTTAAACAAAATGTAATTCTATTCTAAAAACTATCTCTCTAACTATGTTTTTGGAGAGATAGTTTTTAGAATAGAATTACATTTTGTTTAACCTCGTACTATTCTACTTAATTAAGCATACCCTAAGTCCAGGACTTGTGTGGGCTAGTAGCAGAGGGAACCACCGGCTTATACTGACTTTCGAACCGCTTCACTTACGCCTTCGCCATATTTCAATTATTAATTAAGTGAAAAAGGCAAATCGACGCCAGTGAGAATCGAACTCAGCTAGTTGGGTAGTAGACTTGTCATGTACAGACGCGGTAGACCACTACACCAATCACACAAAATCATTTTTATATAAGGATCAGTTTTCCCTATTTTGAAAAATATCCATTCAAAAACAAAAAAGATAAAGGGGCGCTCTTGACGGGACTATACTAAACTTTAAGAATATTTTATAACAGACTTGATGGTGTAGAGGTAAATGAGCTCCCATGCGAGATGTCCCACGTTTTGAAGCCCATCCTCGGCTACTGCTTTTTTTGGTTTTTATTTATTTTTTTTTATTTATTTTGCCTTTTAATTAAATAATTATAACTTGCGTTTAATAAGTATTTGGGAAAATGATATATACTATCCAATGTGAGTTCCGGGATTTCAGAAAACAGGATTTTAGGATGTTTGTCCAGGATTTCGACTAGGGGTGCTATTTCAAATTCTTAAGCTTTCCTATGATCGCGGGATATCGGCTTCCCTTCTAGGTGGGTAAAAGTCAACGAACTAATAACTCTTCTCTCTAGAATAGGCATTTCATTCGTAAAAACTGACAAAAACGTAGCCAACATATACATTCCTCTGTCTTACTCGCACAGCTTTGTTCTAACAGAGACAACAATAACAGTTACTGGTTATTGTTCAGGCCTGAATATACCTACTATTTGTTTACAAACAAACCGAGATGTTGGTGATAATTTATATTAACGGTATGCGTATTCTAGAGAGAAGAGTTATTAGTTCGTTGGTAAAAGTCTTGTCTACGGCAATATTTATTTAATTTAATCTTATCTTGCGTATCTTAGATTTACGAGGACCTTCGTTTCTTCAATGTTTTTAATTGTTCAACAGCTTAAAACATTTTATTGTTTTAAGCATATTAAAAAAATTATTTATTTTTAATTAATTATATATACATACATGTATTTGTATGTAAACAATACAGTATTGAAATGAATATTTTTATAAACATCGGTAGTTATACAGGGAAATTCAAAAATTAAATCAAAGATTCTAAGGCGTAATTTAAACGACGACCCTATATTTAGTTTTCTAGATCCACGGGGGATTTTAACTTTATCTTTATCTAAAATATGCTTGACAATTTCTAGCTTATTATTTGTTAATATAATCTAATCCGCCTAGACAAATCCGTTGCTAAACACAACCAAGTTTTTTTTCTATTAACTATTGGACAAAATTGGTCTGGCATGAACTGCGTATGACGAAATGTCAGTGGTTGAAATTGCCAGGGGGGTGGTGTATTTAAAAAACGTAAATTTCGTTTTTTTTTATTTTTGTTTGGAAAATGGACCATTTTAAATGCTATATGGAGATTTAAAGGGTTGATTTTTCTCATTTTTTTTTCTGAAAGTCCTCTTGATCATTCGAGTAAAATATTTTAATAAAACTTTTTAATAAAGCTTTAACTTTTTTTGACTTAAAAAGTTTTATAATTATTCACCCTGTATACCTGTATATTTTTATTTGATAGTCGATAAAGTTTATTTTCTGTTATTGATTTTATTATCAATAAAGTATTTTGTTCATATAAATTCATAACGAATATCGGTATTTTGTTTTTTTATGGTCGCACAGGCTGAAAATTTAAAACTTTTGATGAATAATTATAGATTATACTGGTAGTTTTTAGAATTTTTATATGCATAATGCATTTTAATTATATTTTAAATGCCATTGGCATTTTTGTTTAAAATTAATTTAAAATTAACAATTTGACTTTCTCCTTTATATAAACACAGCTAAAAAAGCTTTGATTTGACCCCTTTTTTCCCACCGCGATTTTTACCAAAAACAATCCCAGTCAAGAACTTGCATAAGGAATCTATGATCCAAATTTAAAGTCTTTAGCGTGAGAAATCGTTAAATTTGAAGGCATTAACTTGAGTTATCCTGTTTACAAATTTCCGCTGACAGACCGACCAACCATATATATTTTTTGCTTACAAATTGGATTTCTTTTGAAAAAAATGCTTTGAATTTATGCAAATATATATATATGGCAATGATTTTTTTCTACGATCTACTTAGTAGTTAGTGCTTATTTTCCACCTGTTGCCATGACAGCGGTCGGAAAGTGACATTCAGCTGATTTTACATATCTGCTGTCACAAAACAAGTGAACGTAAATTTAATAAAACTAATTTTATGACATTTTTACGTTTTTTGGAAGTTTAGGAGCTAGGTCGTAGGAAAAATAGTATACGCACCTCGACGCAAACTTATTTCGCACTCCTAGCGCTTTTTTTTACTAGGCTCTGCCTTGTAAAAAAATAATAATTCTAATAATGGTGTTCTTAGGAATAGGCAGTTAATATAAAAACTATTTGTAAGGTTTGGACTCCATTTAAAATACGTTTTGCCACCTAGTTTTTGGCCATCATCGGTTAAAGAATAGAATGGAAACACATAGTAATGATTGTAAAAACATGAAAAACCTATAGAAATAAAAACGTGTAAAATTGGTTTGACATTGACATAAATTTACATAGTCGTAATAAAAAAACGCAATTATTGCAATTCTATTGCATAACTTTGTTATCTCGGAAACACGAAATTACTATTTTTTTTTGAGATGTTAAAAACGATTAATTTCTTAATTAATGTTCAGCAAAATATAAATTCTTATCTGCTAAAAATTTCGGATTTAAAACAGTTAACCCAACTTAAAACTACAAATTTTATCCGCTTTTGTCCGGTTAGTTCATTATTTTACCTGTTTTAAAATAGATCTTTTTAGCAGTTAAAGACGTAATTCATACGCGTTTTGTAGAAAATTGGTAGGGAAATTGGTTTTGTCCCGCAAGAGGTATAAAAACCATTCCAGCGGTACCGAAATCTTCATTTTGTAAAAATTAGGGCTCTTAAATAAAATAGTACGCTTTCTGTATTAAAATATGTATATCAAAACGAGAACCGAAAATCATTGTCGTAGAAAAAATTCTGTATTATGCAAAAAATGGTTTTAGAACGACACAAAACTTGCACAACTGGTTCTGGTCCTGTTTTGATAGATAATTCGGATAAGATTCATCAATCTCCAAATATAGGTATTGAGATCAGATTTTAAATATTTTAGTGTACCGTTATATTTTTTTCACTCTTCACATCTCTCGAGCTGGAAGAGTATTATGCGTTGGTTTTTCCAAAATCGTCAAAAATTAACAAAAGTTATAAAAACATTTTAAAAAAGTTTTTATAAGCACGTTTTTTTATCGAAATCTAACAACTTTCATGAGTAGGTCATAACTTCATAAGGGGACGTCCATAAAGTATGTCACGGGGGTAGGGGGTCTTCAGAAGTTTGTGACACTTACAGGGGGAGGAGCAATTTGATGTTACAAAAAAAAATATAGTTTTATTAACTGTTTTTTATTCCATCTCATCCTTGATATATACTAATATTGATTGTACGTAGTTCTTTAAGCAAAGTTTTATACAAAATGTAATAAAAATATAGAGAGTACAATATTTTTTATAAATCTTAAATCATAAACATGTTTTACATATTTTCTTGAATTGTTTCTTTATTAACAGGTAATAGTTGAGGACAAAAGAAAAATGCTAAGCAATGTCGACGTATATTTGATATAAGTAACGTAATGGCCTACAATCGTAGACCACGCGGCTAATGAAGGGTTAAAGAAATCGTATTTTGGCAAGAATATAGAGAAGGAAAACACAATATTCTATCCACTATGAATTGTATACTATGGAATGTAAAGCATTACATATATTCACGACTTTTTAATAATTATTAAAATTTATTGATCCATAATTTAAATAAAACTGTAAATTTTAAGTTTCACTTTTTTTGTTTGATTATATGCACATAAACAGTGGCAGACATATGTTTAGAAATTTTATATAGCGAAGTCATAAAATTTTAATGGTCCAGAGCACTTGAAAAGGTAAAAAAAATCTGACACCTATGGTATAAACAGGTAGTTAAAGCATTAACTTGATTTGATTCGCGACAAGGGTAGAAGGGATTAAAAATAGAAAAATGGACATCACTTATGATAAACGAACCCTTAATTATATGTGAGGAGCAACTTATCACAAGGCACTATGCACACTTAAGGGGTCGTCCATAAAATACGTCACGCAAATTGACCAAAATTCATACACTTCATACCCCGTTTCTCGCGTTATTAAAGGCTGTGGAGATTTTATATTTTGGCTACCCCCCTTATGGGAGGGGGGGGGGGGGGTAGGATAAATTGCAATGTAGTTTTATAAAGTTAGGGGTCTTGCACAAATTACGTACGGCATTTTTAAAGGATTTTTGACACCCCCTCCCTATGTAAGATATCGTAAGATCTTCTCATTAATTAAATTATCACTTAGTAGACCAAAAAATCACTAATTTTCAGGAATGCATCCAGCAGCATGAAAAGAACATGGAACTGTCATTTGCAGTGGCTCGATCGAAAGAAAAAACGTGCGGCGTTTGCTTCGAAGTGATCATGGAGAAAGCGAATGGCGAACAGAGGTTCGGTATCCTGCCCAATTGCAACCATTGTTTCTGCTTAACCTGCATCCGAAAATGGAGACAAGCCCGTCAATTTGAGAATAAAATCATAAGGTAAGGAAAGGGGTCGTCCATAAAATACGTCCCACATTTGTGACGAAAAAAAGTCCCATTTTTATAAAAAATAGGCCCATTTTTAGGAAAAATTTAGCAAAAAAAATGCCCATTTTAAAATTGAAAGGCTTCGGACATCCACCATTCGGGTACACAAGTATAGGGTAAAAAACGCTATGGAGACCACCGAGGTTCGAAAGAGGTCCCCGGGGACCTCTGTCGTGATATGAACAACAAATAAGGAGTTTATAACGACTTTGTAGGCCAATTACTTTTTATTTACCCCTTCAGCACGGAAGATTCGTTTATCCATATTGCTAGTTAGAGGTCCTAGGGGACTACCGTAATCAACGTGTTAAATTGTACGTAACCTTAAATAAACTTACCGAAAACAAAATCTTAAAAGTTTTCGTTTCCGATATATTTAAATTCAAAAATTTAGCTTCTATCTGTGTGTTTTTTTTTTAGGGCTTGTCCTGAATGTAGGGTGACCTCAGATTTCGTGTGCCCGAGCATGTATTGGGTAGACACAAAGGAAGATAAGGATAAGCTAATTGATGACTACAAAAAAGCATTATCCCGTAAAGACTGTAAATACTTCAAAAAAGGCACTGGAAAATGCCCCTTTGGAAACAAATGCTTTTACCTGCACGCCTTCCCAGACGGTCGAAAATGCGATGTCGGCCCCCCACCACGCCAACGACGTTTCAGAGGCCTGGACTCCGATATCGATTGGCTACAAGTAAGCAAAAAACTAAAACTAGAGCTAACTTATATAAGGTCTTGATGGGATATGCCTCACGTTCCGCATAGCAAAGTAATTTAGTTGCTACCTTTAAATCAATCGTTTCTTTGGGAAACGGTATGATTCCGTTTAATATACAGTGGAAACTCCAGAACTCTAAATGTACCATAAGTCGAAGTTTACGGATCTTCCCCGCACATTTTCTATGACCCAATCTATTTTTACCTCTCTAAATTTCTATAACTCGAAAATCTCCATAATTCGAAGCCCGCATATTTTCTATTGTAACAATCTATTTCCACCTCACTAACTCGAATTTTCAATAACTCGAAAATCTCGAAACCACAGTAACACAGTATTCTCCATATCCCGAATTTTCGGGCAGCATAAAATAGTTTTTCGTAAAAAATCTAGACGCCACTGGGCCTATCTTCGCGCGCGATCGCTTAGAATCGTCAAATTTCGTTGCCCCGACGTCGTTTACTGTGTGTTTTCTAAGGGATTCCCAAAGCTTCGCGGGATGTTTTTTCTTTAACTCGTAATCTCTCTAACTCTAAGTTCGCGGTACTTTGAGTTTCGAGTTATGGAGTTTCCACTATAGTTTTGAGAAAAATAAAAAAAATGTTTTCCTTTAAAGTAGAAAAAGATTCACATTTAAGCACTGATATTTCTTAAAAAAGGGTATAGAAATTTGTTTTTTTTTTTTAAATAGTTACATTTTAGTGCGCCTTAAATTCGCTTTTTTTTCTACCAACAGCTTAATCCCTCTAAATTGACACCTTGATTTGACAAGTTTTTGGAAATACCATTTTAAGGTTCCTCTGGATGTCATGGAAAATTATACAGGAGAATTTATTTACTATTACATTTGCCCCAATTTACCTTTTATGTTCTCTGTGACGTGAAATATATTTTTCCTATGACCTAGTTAATAGTTTATTTTCCACCCGTTGCCTATGACAGCGGTTGGGAAGTGACAATCAGCTGATTTTACATGCTGTCAAAAAATAAGTAAACGTCAAACACATAACCTCAAATTGACAAATTAATTTTCAGACAATTTTTGCGTTTTTTTTTGCATGTTTAGGTGTTAGGTCGTAGGAAAAATAGTATACGCACCTCGACGCACACTATTTTCAGTGCACTTCGAGTGAAAATAAGCACTCTCGTGCATAATATACTATAACATGATTTTTCTTTGTGCAGCATGTTATGCTATGGGACTTCTTAGAGGAGAGAGACTTTCCCTGGCAAACCTTAGCCGATGAATTAGAAGACCTTGTCTCGTTCTTCACAGACTCGGATGATTCCGATTGGTCAGATTACGATCTGTTTATCGATTAGTCATCAATTTATTTTTATTGTTTAGTTATAATATTCCCGTGAAACATTTTTCTAAATATTTTTTGTTAGATATATCTCCCCTGGTTAATTTTTTATTATCGCACACACTTAAAAAAAAAAACCATGATACGTTAGAAAATTTCGAAATAACCCAGTTTTTAAAATCCCATTTGCGGAATTCATTCAAGAAAACTTACCGCGTCATATACATTACATATATACACATTCATTGGATTTGTGTATATGGGAAGATTGGTGTACTGGTCTACCGCATCTGTACATGACAAGTCTACTAACCAACTAGCGTGAGTTCGATTCTCACTGGCGCCGATTTAGCATAGGGAATTTAATAAATGTAATGTGTATGACCCGGTAAGCTGAAAACAGTAAGGTTTTTAGGGTACCCAATTTCAACACCTTTTTTGGGCTTCTAATATCCAAATTCACCAAATGTTCTTTAAATTTTGTGGATATTTATTTAAAAACTTAAAAAATAAAGTAATAAAGTTTTGTAAGTTTTGTGTTTCTTCTTTTTTTTTGTTGTAACAATTTTTGAAGAATATGACCTTTACTAAAAGGAACCAAACGACACACAGTAATTAAGGATTGACTATTTTATTGCTACAAAATACCAAATCGTTTAAGTATTAAAAAATTCAATTTAACCCTGTAAGGTTCAATAGTACTTTTACAAGGACTATAATTACCAAATTAGGGTATGTGACTAATTATAATTACCTAAGTCGAGTTCTATGATTAAATTTTACATTTTTTTTAAAGTGATACTTGTAGCCATTTCCAGCATTAGGCCATAATATATTGATAGGCCTTAATATATCTAAAATAAATATGTCTATTTTACCCAATAATTAAGTTATTCACATATAGTTTTTTTACCTTAAAATATTCGCCTTATTATGTACTAAAGTTATCACCAACATCAAAGCATCAACACCTGTTGCACCAAACACTAAACGGCTTATTAACAAATTAATATTGCTTTCGATTTGCGCAAATAAATTGCGCAGCAGCTTTAGGTGGTTAAAACAATGTTATATTTAAGTGACTATTCTAAAACAACATATTTAACGTTTATAAAAAACATACTTTAATTAGTTAAATTAGGTTGTATCCGTATCGGTGCCTTAGCGGGTTAAAATAGATAAATACAATATTTACAAACTATCAAAAAGGATGCAAAAACTATCCTTTTTGAAATGATTACTGCTATAGTATACACAGTAATTCTTCTTACACACTATTAACCCAAACATTAAAAAACAATTCATTTATTATTGTTGTTGTCGTTTGGTTCTTTTGAGTAAAATATACACCCGATTTTTTAAACGGGATATTGCGATTTTTTTCTAAAAAAAACACCATTTCGTAATTATTAGTTATGTAGTATATTTGTAAATAATTTTCATAGCAATAGCAATAACTTCTAGTTGTTGCTTTTACTCTGGGTGTATACTAGATTTAACCGAAATTATTACACAATTTTTTCAAAATTTTCATCGCTTTAACATTTTTTATACACTACCCTTCAATTTAAACTCGAAACAAAAAAATCATATTTCTTAATGAAGGACCTTGTGTGTAAAACTAAAGTCAGTGTGATTACCAATTGATTCTATTCCTAAAGTGATATTTTCTGCAAAAAAAAAACCTTAAAAATGTTTAGTTTCCAAGTTCTAGCTGTTCTAAATGTATGTGAAGTGCATTGGCCATTTTTTAAATTTTTATGTAGTTGGGTTCCGAAAAAAGAACCGTAACAAGAGCATTTACATGCATAAGTTTATACTAGTATACTAGTTAAAAAGAGAATGAGCTAGGACGTTATCTTTCGTTTTTTATGTTTATAAACTGATCAAAAAAAGTTAAGGATATTTTGGTTTCTGTGAGAAAATAAAATCGAAAAAACAAAAAATGGCCTGCCACTGTCTCATTATCTTGTTTAACTGTATTGAACATGTTTGGGACACTTTTGGTAGAACAGTAATTGATCGTCACCACATTTTTATGACGCAAGGAAACTAGCAAGTTCTTCCGGATTTATGGGATATCTTGGACCAAAATCAGTTAAATCGCTTAATTTCAAGTATGCCTCGGCGAGTTGAAGCGGTTATAGCCAACTCGCTATCAATTAATTTTCAGTTTTTAAAAATAATTGCTTTTCTGTTACATTAAGGAAAACATATTGTTAAATCCCGAATATAAATATTTTTAAATTAATTAAATTTATTTGTTTTTTAGAAATGATTAGAGAATATGGACATTTTATGATTTTTTTTCCTGTTTTTTCCATTCTTAACAATATCCTTATCTTTTCCGATCAGTTTAATTTTTGGCAAGCAAATAAAATACAAATCTAAAAAATGAAGAATTACGTTCTACCTCTTTAAATATCAAAATTTAAAATGCCAGGATATTTTGTTTAAAATGTAAAATTTTACCCACTTTAAAAATGTCTCATAGGCAGATGCCAAAATATCCGTATTCCAAAAAATAATGAATTGATATACTTATGTGTGTTGTGTAATCCGAATAATATATCTAACTATAAAAAATATCTAAATGTCAAACATTGTTGGTAATTTTAGGCATTTATGGATGTTTCTTGATCATAATGTTTTTTGTATTCATAGGTTTAAGATTTGTTCGTTTTTTTTAGCACCACTATTCAGGCTGTATCGGAAATAACGTCACATTTTAAAAGGTGGTTCTAAATTAAAAAAAAAATATGGAAGTTTTATTCTTAAAAGTCAAAATTCTTAGTTTTGGTCCATTTTGCCTCGTTAATCAAAAATTTGATTATTATTTCTGAAACTTCCTGTATATATATATTTATTTTATCTACTGGTTGTAGAAAGTTAACATTTGTTTTATTAGAATTTTTAAATTTATTTTTCTCCATACTTCTACAGTATATTTTTTAGTGTTTTACTTCAATACATACATATTACAGGGTGATATAGAAACGCGTTAAGCATTTTGTTTTTTTCTGCATTGACCTGTAATATGAATTGTAAATACGTTTTTAAATATTCAGAAATTTACCATTTTAACGGGCATTCTTAAATTTTACATGTTTCATAAAAATAAATTGTTTTGCCCATTAAATATTGGCCAATTGTTTTAGTTACCCTGTGTACAGGATGATTATTAAATAGCTATATTCCTTTAAAAAAAAATATAAAAAGAAGTTCCCGTAAACACATTTTCAAAAGCGACACGCCCCTTCAAAAGGGGTTCCAAAAATTCGATTTTTGGAACTCAGAAACCCTTTAAACAACGAAGTTTTGCATTTAATATATCCTTAATAGGGCCTATCATCCTATAACTGTGCGAAACAAGGGGGCTTATCACTTTTTTTCCCAAACTTTTTTTAGTTCTGTTATTAGAATCTGATTTTCAGCGAAAAATTGAATAAAAAGGGTACTCTTGTTGTAATACTGTACGATTAACCATTTTTGAGAAAAATGCAATTAAAAAACTTGACATTAAGTACCAAAAATTGAACACGAACATGTTGAAAACCGAAATTTCAATAATTTCAGGTGATGCAATGACATCAAAAACTAAGAAAAATAGTCCCTGTAAAACTGAGGGTTAAATGCAAAAAAAGAACTGTAACTGTAATTTTTGGAACCCCTTTTGAAGGGGCGTAGCTCGCTGAGGCGTTTTTGGACACATTTTTAAAGACACTTTCTTATATTTTTTAATGTACCTTCAAGGAATGTAAGCTACATTAA
Source organism: Brachypterus glaber (assembly GCA_958510825.1). NCBI lineage: Eukaryota > Metazoa > Arthropoda > Insecta > Coleoptera > Kateretidae > Brachypterus > Brachypterus glaber. The sequence goes on along the minus strand of OY294054.1, from coordinate 18,749,180 downwards.
GAATCAGCCTGTATGCGAATGTTTTTGAATCAGGGTACTGACCAGATTGAAATAAATAGTTTATATTCTTTTAATTTTTTTTTTGCATTTTAAAATAAATCTGTACCCAACATTTACTCATTTTTTTCATCGTAATTTCTAGTAAGGAACTCAAAATGTTATTTTTAGTTATTTTGACGAGAAAGTATATTTTGATTGCTTAAAAGACTTGGTAATAATAATTAAAAAAAAAACAAACAAACAAAAAAACAAAAAATAACATTTTGGGTCCCTGACTGAATTTTGTGGAAAAGTACAGATTTTTAAAAATTTCGTATATTCATTAAATGTCCTACAAAAAAACTAAAAGATGACAAAATTGTTAAAAAACGTTTTCAGTATAGCTCTCTAATTTTAATTGATATTTTTTATGAACTACGAAAACTTAATAGCTGTAAATAATAAATTTTGAAATTTCAAATCAATAAATTAATAGCAATTTTGTTTATCTTTTTATTTTAAATTCGTTTTATATTGAAATAATCAAATAAATTTATTTATTCGGTTATTGTGGTGCTCAGGACAGATGAACTGGAAAATTTAACAAAAGAACTGTGATTGTTAGCTTTTTAGGAACAAATAAATACTTAGTTTTTTGTTTTGTTTAACTCTGCAATTATATAAAATTAAATTGAGTTATTTCGAGTTTTTTTTTACTAACTCTTACAATTTTTCTAACAGAACACACCTACCTCTTAATGCAGTCGAATTCAAAATGCACTTACTTTTGCCTATATTTTATTTTTAAAATTAAGGGCTAATCAAAGGAGGAAGAAACTGTGATAAAAAGAGTTTCTTGTAATTTTTTTGGATTTTATGGCTCATTTTTCGTTTTTATTTTTTTATATAAGGGGTTATATACTTTTGGGAAAATTAAGGGAAATTAAGACGTTTCGGAGCAAGGGCCATGGTTTCCACAATTTTCCGAATTTTGCAATAAAAAAAAATCACAAACATCAAAACATACTATTTGATATTTAGGTCGTTCGAATAAAGTTGTGATTATAAACCTAAAACAAAATCAATAAAAACCCTTAATTTTCCTGAGCCAGCAGGTATATAACCCTCTGAAGTCAATCACACCGTCCGAAGTCACCCCACCTGACGGTACTTTGCGCGTCAAAATTTTACGGGTAGGTAGGTTAAAATATTTGTGAACTTTTTGTTATTTAAAATATATATGAATTTAATTCTAGGATAACTTGCTTATACCCCCCAAAAAGGAATTGATTTATTTACATATGCTTATCTATTGTCACAAAAAAATTCAAATAGACCCTAAAGTACGATAAAAATTATGCTCTATTTTTCTGCAGTTGCCTCTTTTTGAATTTACCCTTAATTATTTTTATTAAAACAACGACAATAAATTTAAAATGAATTCTAACCATTTTCAAAATTTCATAGAATATTTACACTGCCTTATAAAATGTTTTTGCTTTTAATTTAATTTTCTATATAATTGCCATTTTTTAAGTTTCAACTGATATTTTTAATGATAAAACTACGTTTCAATTATTATATATATATTTTTTTTGTTAATATGTCATATGTAGTAATAAACAAATTTCACAAACATTGTAGCTATATTTCATGTTGAAAAGAAAATAAATGTTTGGACTTTGTAAGTATATACTTATATTTTATATATGTAGTAAAAACATTTTCAGTATCTATCTGATGAGTCACATAATACCTATTTAGAATACCACAGAGCATTTTTTGGAGACGGCGACCTTTTTTCGTTTGTTTTGATTTAGCTGAACGACAAAGTTCATTTAAATTTGATGAATCTATCAGATTAATTATTCATTAAATGAATAATTATATTAAATAGCGTGTTTTGTGGATTTATATTTAGGTACTGCAATTATCTGTAATTGGGTAGCTCAAAATAAATGTTTATTGCTAAACTAACTGCTTCCCTTCTTAAATTGAGTATACTCTGTTCCATTTGCGTTGCTAGTCTTTTATTAACCCAAGCTATTTCGTAATATTTAGACATCGTTTATTGTTTTGTCGCTTGTTTCCATTTTGGTGAGAAATTTAATAAAAAATAGTTATTTTGCATTGATTTTTTTTTATAGTAAGGCAAGTGATCACTATTTTTAGCTGGTAATGCTTGTAAGTTTAATATATTGTGCCTAATAGTTTTTTCTTTGATGAAAAAATTAAGATTTTTTTTTATTATGGTCAATGGAGTTGAATGGAGTACAAATGCAGATAACAATAATACGAATGAAATGAAATTTCATAAAAATGTGTAATTTTTGTTTTGCTAAGAATTTTTCTGTACTCCTTTAAATCTAATTTAAAAAATTATTTTTGATCATTTTATTGTTTTATAGTATCAAATGTTTGAATTTGAGAATGCTTTGCTCTAATCAAAGAAAACTATAAAAATAAAAAAAATCTATAAAGCAAACGATATACCTGACGAACTGATTTTTTTATAAAGTTCATTTGTATCAAATGAACTTACTGTTTGAGTTAAAAAATATCAGTTTAGATGATGGTATATTATATGTATATAACTTTAAAGGTAGTTTGTACTTGGTTTGGTGCATTTACAAGTTTTGAATCAGTTCTATAACTACATGAAAACATGCTGTGATCAAGTTTATCCCGTAGAAAAATAAATTTTTGGGAATATTACAATAACTAGCTGATATAACAGCGGAGCAAATTCACAGTCTAATTGACGTCATTACAAAATAATACCTAATACCGTCGAATTTTGCATTTTATCCATTTTACCATGGTAATTTTTTGTAGAGAATTTTGTGCTCTACAACTCTTAGGGTGCCCACAGATCATGAAAGCAGGGAAATCGGAAAAGTCAGGGAATTTGATCAACTGTTAAAAAATCTGGTAAAAAAAAAAATTTATTACCATTTTAATAAAAGAGGTCTATGTATTCGAATGAAAAATAGACGGATTACAGCGACAAAAGGTTAGATTACGGAAATTTTCCCTGGATTTTTATTATTTCGTGAAAAGCAATAAAATTACTCCTCTTCTCCTTTTTTGAATTTACTTACATGACGAAGAAATTTCTACGCAAAAGCTACGTTGTTTCTACGAAAAATTGTACAACCCGCGTAATTTTGCGTTAAAAGTTGTAGAATCGCGCTAAACTACCCGGTTTAGAACAAGTTTTTTTGTTGGTTTCAGCAATAACTTGTTAGAACGGCGCCGTTTCTTGTAAAAATCCATTAGGGTACCCTTAAAAGTTGACCTGGCATATATTTTTTATTTTTTACTTAATGTTTTTTTTTATATTTAATAAATATGATTGACAATATTCCCATACAGTGGCGGATAAATATACTAGGAAAACCACGTTTCATATGAAATCTATGTTTGTAAAACGTTGTTACCACAAGTGAGGGGGCGGGTCCCCTTTTTTTTTAATGATTCCGCACTGGTCGATGTATTCCTACTAAAAATTTATGACTTGTACTGTTTTGTTTCCATTTTGTTCTTTTATTGTATACTGTACTTACATAAATAAATGCTACAATAAAAATATATAACTTTTTTATTGTTATTACTACCCAGAGCCGGCCTTTGCATTTCGGCTCCCCTGTTTAGAGGTGATGCGAGAAATTCGCAACTCTTTACCCTGCAAAACTTTGCTGACTAAAAAAAAGCTTCTTCTGAAAAGAGCGCTTTTCCCCTAGCGGAATTTTAAAAATTCAGATGACTAAGGAAAAAACGCCCCTCACTGGCGCTCCTCTGGGCTAGAGCCCTGAAGCAGGGGATTCACTCGGCGTCGTGCAAAGGCAAAATTTTGATGACTAAAAAAAAGTCTGATCTGAAAAAAGCGCTTTATTCCTAGCGAACATTTTAAAATTTTGAGGACTAAGGAAAACGCCCCTTACTGGCGCACCTCTGGGCTAGAGCCCTGAAATTATCAACACACATAAATGCATGTTTTAGATCAGTTTCCGATTAATTCTCAAGATGTCTCCAGCAGTAAGAGACGAAACGTCGGAAAGTAAAAATTCAATAGACACGGTCTAAACCCGAAAGTGAACGTTCTTTATATAATCAGAGCCGGCCTCTGCATTTTGGCGCCCTGAAGCAAGCGTTGGACTTGGCGCCCCTGGCACAGAAAAGTCCAAGAAGGTCCTTACCTCTGAAAAAGATTTACCTATCCGTAATAATTTTGACGACTAAAAAAAGAAACTTATTTTGAAAAAAAAACGCCCCTCGATGGCGCCCCTCTAAGCTTGCGTTCAAAGATTTGGGAAAGTCTTGTATTCGTGCAAAATTTTCAATTTTTTTGCGTTTTATGACGTTATGTCGATCAATCGGTCTGTCCGGGAAATCTTAAGAACGCTTAAAGCTAAAGACTTGAAATTTGGCATAAAGGTATGTTTTTTTACAAAAAAAAAATAAAATTGCTATGTAGGGGTTTTTAAGGTTTCTGATATTGAATCTAATAATAAAATTTATCTAACTCCGCTCCCGCGGTGTTGAGGAGGCAATAATTTTTAAATGTTTTCAATATGTTTGTCAACATTGGTGTATATGGGTTTTTGGGGTAGACGAAACTGAATCTGATAAAAAAATTCTAATTCAACCCCGGGCGGGGGGTAGTTTTCGTGAAAATTGGTATATTGGGGTTTTTGAGGTTGCTGAAAGTGAATCTGATAACAAAAAAAGTCTACCTCCACTACGTAAGGGGCGTGGGGTAGTTTTCGTGAAAATTGGTATATTTTTAAGGTTGCTAAAAGTGAATCCGATAATAAAAAATCCATATCACGCTCGGAGATGAAAAATGGGAATGCTGTTTTACTGGGCAGTGTATTTATTTTTTATCTGAAAATGATTGTGTGAATAGTTTATAATGGAATGCGGCTCGTTATAACAATGTAATTTGTTAATTTTTCCCTTAGCTGTTAAGAGTAAAATTCCATTTAGTAAACAATGATTACCTTTTTGTAGATACAAAAAAGATACTTATATTGATATAAGTTGATAAGGTTCTCAGTATTGTACTATATTCATTCGATTAAGTGCAATTATCACTTATAATATAATTTTACCTCTTTAAATAAATTTACCTATAGGTGTGATATATTAAGAGTAAATTTGTTATTATCGACATTACAGCGCTCTGTATCTTAATATAAATACTAAATAAGTACTTAATTTATTTGTTATCAGTGAACAGACAAAACCGTTTACATCTTATCAATAAAAAGACTTAATTATAGATTTGGGAAAGTTGTGTCTTACAAATTAACATCAAAGTTTATGGGAGCAGTGCAAAGTGTTAGTATTAGAAGAAAAGGAAAATCAGAAACTATCCAGGAAAGATACTTACGTGAAAATCCAAGCAAATGTTTATATTTGAAATCTCAAGGATATAATTTTGAAATGGTAAGTCCAGCTATATTGGGTGTCACAAAAAGTCGCTCATCTCTTTTTTATTTTCTGTACATTGGATATTATCCAGATAAATTTTGTGGGTGCTAAATGATTTAAAAAAATGCGTTTTGGACTTTCCCCCCCCCCCTGGCTTTTCATATAATTTATTATTTTGTTTTGTTTTTAACAATTCCAAAGTGGTTGGTTTTCAGACTGCCTGCGGCGCTGAAAATGGTTACAAAATGCAAACCCATGAGAAACTTGTATTTAAAATATTTTATAAATAATGAAAATTGCTTTGAAAATTCTGAAGTGTTTGAAAAATAATTTATAAAAGTTTTTGCCTGCGGAGCCATAATATGATTACCAAGCCGAGTTCGAGTCCCGGCCATAAATTTAAAAAAATATATAAAATTATTTGTTTTTTTAAGTCTAAGGTGTTTAGAAAACACGTCTCATAAAAAATCCTAAAAAATTTCGCCTGCGGCTCTTAACTGTTTAAAAATAAGGTGATACAACAATTTTAATTAATATATTCTATTCAATAATTTGCATATGAGAAATGCGAAACCTAAATATTCCTAAAAATTTTATAAATAATTGTCTTTTAAAATTTTTGTTGTTAAGAAAATACGTGAACTTAAAAATTAAAAAAAAAATCGCCTGCGGCGCTTAACTTGATTTCGAAAAGGCTGATATCACAATATTTATTAACAGATTTTATTAAATAATTGCATATGAAATTTTGAAAATACGATACCTTCAGATTTCTAAAAATTTTCGCCTGCGGAGCTAAATATTATGTGTTGAGAATTTAAAAAAATCATGATACCACTGAATCTGTTAAATATTACAACAAAAAACATAACCACATGTTATTTTCAAATGTTTCTTACCTTTGGCTGCTACTGTGTGTCTTAAAGCACTTTAGGCTATTCCAAATCGTCAGATTCTGGTTCCGGTTCCTGTGTGTGCAAGAAGTCCAAAAAGGTCCTAAAAAAGAGTAGATTCCAAATAACTTTTTTTTTTTTACTTACTACTATACCATGCAGATTAAGCTATTCTTAACAAAAAGTTATTTTCCAGTGTCTTTAATGTTCCTTTGACATGGATCACATCTAAATTTTCGAAAAAAATCTCATTAATCATCCTGTGATTTTATAAATTCTCATTTAATAAAAAATTAGATCTGAAATATGTCAAATGCACTTTTTAAAGACTTTTTTTTAAAAATCGCTTAATCTAAATGTAATAACCCGGAGAAAAAAAAGTTTTTGTATGATTATGCATAATCATGCAAAATTTTGTATGGTCATGTCTGAATTTTGACCATGTATGAATTTTGACCAGGTTTGATAATACATAATTATGCATGATTATGCATAATTTTAGGTAAAATTATGCATAATTATACTTAATTTTAGGTATAATTACACACAATTATGCATAATTTTGTATAATCATACAAAAACTTTGTCAGGCATGGCCAGATATGGTGCGCCTTCGCATGATCATACATAGTTAACTAATTAGGCATAGGTCTATGTATACTCATACATAATTATGCATAATTATGTTTGATCAAAATCCAGACATTATCATACATACTTTTTCTCGTAATTTTTCATAATTATGATTTTTTACGTAAAATTAGACATAATTATGTATGATCATACAAAAACTGTTTTTTCACGGAAAATGTAATTTATATGATTCGTTAAGTTAAAAATAATTTGTTAGGGAACCTCTTTTCAGCGATTTTTCTGGGGTTCTAGCACCCAAAGCAACTTGATTCAATACTGAATTAGAATAGACATTTTAATGTCTTAAAATACGTAAGTAAAATTCAGCCGGGAGAAAATTACTTGAAAATGTTCACCAGCTTTCCTACTAAAAAGGCTCCGTGGCGCTAAATTATGAAGTGTATTACATCATGATTATTTAAAAAATAATTATCTGAGGTTATTTATTACAAATTGCTTATCTCTTTCTGTTTACGAGATAAAATCTGTATGCCTATGATTTAACTCGAACATGTACGATAAAAATTGCCCCATTTTCTAGTTATTTTTATTTTATTTCATTATTAATTTATTTAGAAGAGCAACATAATTAATTAAATTTATGAAAAAAACAAAACAAAAAAATTAAAAAAAACATTTTCTCCTTGCTTTAAGACATAAAAATAACATAAACATTAATTACAGTCAAACCCCTATAACTCGAACCTCTCTCTCTCTCTCTCTCGAACTCATCTCGCGGTCACTGTAATTCAAAATATTATTGTTCTGCTTTCAATAACTCTCCATAAAATGTTCGTTACTGGATTAAGCCTAAAACTTTTTTTATTTTTACAAACCTCACGTGTGTTAGTGTTGCTTATAAAAATCAGAGCCATATCTTTAGTATTTATATAACATTTTCATAAAAATATAGCAAAAAAATGCGAAAAAATAAATTTTTTTGAATTTAGAAGCCTATAAAGATATAAAAAATAAATATATTTTAAATCCGCTTTGTTTTGCTTAGAGCCCTATTTATACAAAACCAATCCACCGCAAAAAAATTAATTAGACCTTATTTATTGTTTTACTACAGCTATAGGCAAAAAAAACACTGTGCGATATATCTCAAAAAACGAGCTGATCAAGAAAAACGAAGCAAGGCTCCGAAAACAGCGCATCAAATAGGTCTGAATCAAATAAAATGGTGTCGGAAAATTTTTGATTGTAGAGAAATGTAATTTAATTGAAAATATTAGCGATGATATTTAAGTTGATATATTACCTTATATCGCACAACCTAAGTGAGATATCTACATATAACGGTAAGGTGCATTTTATACAGCTTTCATTAGAATTAGAAAATTTGCAAAAATAACAAGCTTTTTTTTTAGTCGGCAAATTTTAGGGGAGTCTGGCAAATATTCAGTAGTGATTTTTTTTTCATTTTTAGCCGTCAGTTTTATTTAGGTGGAAAACATTTTCGGTAGTCGGCAATATTTCAGGGGTATTTTGTTTTTTTTTTCAAACTTTCAAATCAATCATTTTTTTTTTGAGGATAAAAAATTTAATTTTTGTCAGTCGGAAAATTTATATTTGGTTTGGCTAATTTCACCTTGATATCCTCACGATTCGAGTGCTAATATCTCGGTTATAACTTAAATATAATGAGATCCACACCATATTATTATTATATTATTCCCAGCGCCTGCGCTAGAATAATATTATACAGTAAAAGGTGTGTATACGAATTGTACTTTTATGTGTATACTAAATCGATGGATTATCTGTCTAGGAGCGCTAGCGCTACGTATACTAGCTAGTGCTCAAAGTGCATTGTCCCAGGTGCAAGTATTGAAACCTTATCTAACCCTCTACTTCCGCACCCATAAACCTTAGCGCCGCTAGCAGTTGTTTTAAAAAATGCCCAATTTTGATTAATTTTTGCCCCACTGGGGTCTATTTTCCCACCTTACTCCTCTTATGTCTGGACCTCTCAGAAATCTTAACGACCCTCATGTCTCTATAGCTCCCATACATAAATTTTTATAGTTATATGTATATAGAACTATTTTAAAATTTACGTTATGAGTATTTATTTTATTAAACATTGTATATTATTTAATATTACACATTAATGTTTGAATAAACATTGTATGTGTTTAAATATAAAATATAAAGGTACAATAATAAAGTAGACAAAATCAGATTTTTATTTAAATCAATATTTATTTATAAATTATAAAAGATAAATTTTATATAGTTAAATAAATTTAAAATCTTGTTTTGATAATGACACAAGACTACAATTTTTGTTTTGTTTTTGACTAGTTGGTTTTGGCTGAGCCGGATTTACTTAAGTTGCCGCCCTAGGCAATGGATAAAATGACAAAAAAAAGTTATCCATCGCAGTCTCAGACACCTAAAGTTTAAAAAGGTGATCTAACTAACAGTATTGCCTAATGAAAATATGAGTTATTATATAAAAACTGAATTTTTTTCAAAGGGGATTAGCTCCCTATGACAAGACCTTATTATATTATTCACAGCGCCTGCGCTAGAATAATATTATACGGTAGTTTCAAATTTCCCAAAATCGTCAAAAAACGTCCTAGACAAAAAATTCTTGGATACAAATGCGTTTTATGAAAAATAAGAAACTTTGGAAATGTCCATCCGTACGTCCGTCTGTCCGTCCGTCCGTCCGTCCGATGTCACGATTTTTGTGGAACTAAAACTCAAGAACGAATTCTCCGATCGAAATTTTTAGGAAAAATCAAGTTCCATGAGGGGAAGATCCTTTTAAAGTAATCCCCCCAAAAACAAAAATGTTATGGATGGTTAAACTTAAAAAAAATAAAAATCTATCATTTTCAAAAAATTTTGTTCAAAATTTTTTCGTTTTTCGCAAAAAGAAAATAAACAAAAATTGAAAAATTTAGATCTCTTTTGGATGTCCATGAGCTCAAGGAAATTATATTTTGGGAAGTACACCAAAAAAGTAAAGGGTGTACTATGGAATTGGAAGCATTACATATTTTTAAGGCTTGTTTAGAATTATTATTTTCAAAACAATATATCTGTCTTAAAAATATTTTAATGAAAGATAAAAGTTTTATCAAAGAAAATTACAGTAATTTTATATATTTTTTTGATTCTAATTCTGTTTTATGGACCTACTTTAGATTAAACTATTTCTTATCTATAAACACATAGATTTAAGTTAAAATTAGGTCGCACGTTTGGAATCATGGAGAAATATTTTAGACAGATAAAATAGATTTTCTGAACTTTCAAACTATCCACATCACTTAAACTTAACAGATTTTAATTGCCTCCAACTATATCATTAGATAATGATATATTACAGATTGTATTAGAGGAACTTTATTTTATTTCTAAATTGTTATCTACTCTTGGATTTTTTTCTATAAAATCTAGTTTTATGCTACAAACCAATCAAAATTGAAAAAACAGTTTTGTACAAAACATTATTTTCTTTGCCACTCTAAACGAGTTTGAGATAAAATGGCTGCGTTCAATGGAAACAGCAAAACTCATCAAAAGCTGTCAAATCAATACTGAACGCTATGATCAGTTTCGATTAACAGATGTCGCTGAATCATTCCTCATCAACGTTTTGAGATGATTAGTTTTGATTAATTTTATAAAAGCGCGGTAATGTACTTTTTGTGGGTATTTCTAACCTCAAATGGTAATTGTGACAAGTGACATATTAGCCGTTCAGCAGTTTGCTATCAAAACTTATCATTTGGTGACTTTTGATAAGTTTTGATGTTTTTATTGAACGCAGCCATTAAGTTTGAAAATAGATATGAAACCAACAGAAAAATTAAGTACACGCACCTTTTTAAATTTTGGACCAACATTATTTAAATTTCTATAAAATAATTAGGGTTCCAAAATTTAAAATTTAGGCTTATATCGAAAAATAATAAGGAAGATCTTGCGCAATTTTTTTTGTTAACGGATTTTTTTTTCGAAGCTGATGGAGATGGTGATTATTGTACAGATTCGGATTCAGCACGAAAAATTGCCCCAAAAACCTTAAACTGGCCTAATGTAAAAAAATATATGTTTTCCATAAATGCTGAAAAGTTGCTTATTTATTGTCAAACAGTAAAAATGAATAATATAAATAGAATAAATAACACAACATTTATATAGATACCTTACTTTAAATAAATCGTAAAGAATGCAATACATGTTGCCTCGAGCATCGTTAATATTTTATTTTTTTTATATATCTTTTATATTAATCAATAATTAAAGACGTAAGTGGATGAAGGGGTTATGTAACAATTTATTTTAGAGGTTTATTAGTTTTTTTAGTATAATTTCGTAAATGTGCCAAATTTTTGGGAAGTTACATATGTAGTGCGCGAAAAAAATCTTTTACACATAAAAAAAAGGATTCCTTGAACCAAGGACATGCGTCTTTCGATATTTTAAAGCCTGTTCTCTTATTTCAAAGCTACCATTTCTTTGAACCAAATTCAATGTTCTTTAATGAAGAGCGCGGTTTTTCGGCCAAAAACTTTTTATGACGGTAATTTCTTAAGGGCAAGGGCATTTTTGCGAAACTTTTAAAAAAACACTCCTCTTAGGGAACTAAGTTTGTTGCCAATAATAGCAGCCGCAGGTGAATGAAAAATGTACCTTACCATTTAAATTTCTGGACAACCCCTTAAGTGTAGACAGCAATCAATGTAAAGTATGCTCACCCTGTAGAGTGACATGCAAATGATAAACAAAGGTCATTGTTCGTAAAATTATCAATAATTATAGTAATAAATAAAACTTGGTACTCTAAGATCATTGATTCATTAATAAAATAGTTGTACTACCTAAAGTGATAGTGTAAGTTTGTTGTAAGTTAACATGCTTGACGAATACGAAGAAAAGCACCAAAACAGAAGAACCAGAGGCGAAAGAACAAAAAGAAGACAAAGATACTTGACCAATTCAAATAAAAAAGACAAGGATAGTAGTATCATGTCGTATGACGTTTTGGCCTCGTCTGGTGATTCGTTATATTCATCAGAAAATAATAACTGTCATAAGTGTCAACAAAAAGATTCTCTTGGAGTTAAAATGGTATGATAAATTTAATAACTTCTTGATTTATTACAGCGAGAAAAAATATATTTGTGGCAAATATAATTGTAATCAATGATTACTAATCATCACAATTAAAATGTGTAAATGTCCCCTAAGTATAGTTTAATCTCCAGAAATAAACTCAGTTTCCAAACTAAGTATATTGGTGGTAAATAAACTATTCATTTTCTTTTAAGCAAATTCTTTTATATTTAAACTATTAATAATTTGATTTGCTTTGCAAATTGTTTTATATGTATAATCAAATCTTGCTTGCTGAAGATCTTGGATTTTACGCGGAAATTTAATATAGGCTTAACTAGGAGTATTAAGGCCTATCCAGAAGCTTGCATAAGAACATAAAACATAAGAATGCGATGCCGTGATTGGCTTACAAGATACATGGCGGCACATCAAGCCAATCACGGCATCGCATTCTTATGTACCATGTTGTTATGCGAGCCTGTGGATATGCCCATATACACACAGTGCGTACAGCACCGTACGGTGGAGCAAGGCAACGAGGCGGCTACCTCCGGGCGCAAAGCGTATATGGCGTTGTTTGGTTTTGTTTTGTTGTTGCGTCACTTTTTTTATTTTGTTTTATTTTAATTTTTTTTGTTGCCTTTTTTTAGTTTACTTTTATTAGTTTACTTTTAAAAGTTTAGAAAAAAAACGTGACGTGCATACGGATATTTTAAATTTTCTTATTTTTTCACGAAACATATTTGTATCGAAGAATTATTAGTCCAAGATGTTTTTTGGCGATATTCGACAATTGAAAACTACCGTGTTATACTTCAGTCGCATGCGCGCTGCGAAGAGTACGATAATACACATAGGTACCGTTTAAATTCAGAAACAAAACGGAATTTAATGTTTACATGTACATGTATGCAGATATGAACTCTGTCACGTAAATTAAGATAAATTTAAGATAAATTTCTAAATTTGATTATGAATTAAAAGAAAACAAAAATTATTTTTATCTTATTGTAGACAATACAATGACTTATTTACGAACATTTTAAATAAATAGGCCTAGTGCATCAAGGGTTGTTCCACTAAGACAGACACAATTTTCAATACGTTATTGTAGTTATTTTGTTAGCTTAAAAACAATGACGCCGCTAGAATTTTTCGGGGGAGGGGACAGAAACAAAATCCTAACTAAGAATTACGATTTAGCCAGTTTTTCCCAACTTTTAAAATAGGTTATATACTTCAAATAAGTTATACATTTAAAAGTGCCCATTGTATTTCATTTTTGAATAAAATACGATTTTTTAAATTAATTTTATCACCTTAATACTAGGCCGATTGACTCCATAGAATAGATTAGATTAGATTAGATTAATTTATTGGTGCCTTCAAATTTCTAAAAATTCTTACACAAGTCATATATAAAATACAAAATATTCAAATTGCAAATTCAAATTACAAATACATTTACATTTAAAAAAAAAACTGATATATTACCATTTGGTAAAATCCAGCGTGTCCATGGATGCATCCATATATTCCTCCACAGAGTAGAAGAAGAGCCTGCACAACATAGAGCTCACCAAGCTTTTAAACTTTTTTAAAGGCAGGTCTTTGTAACTGTCTGGTAATTTGTTAAAAATACCTATATCTGGACTATTCTTTTAAGATTTAACATATTTAAAGGATTTATTTTTTAATAAAAATTCCTTATTTGCTGAGCTGGTAGGGTAACTATGTTTATTTGTGAACGTTTCATACTTTTTAAAATTATTTTTAATGTCAAGCAGTGTTTGAAAAATATAAATGCAAGGTAAAGACATGATACCAAACTTAATGAAAGAAGATCTACAATGGTCATTGTATTTTAGGCCAGCAATTATTCTGACGCATCTTTTTTGAAGAATAAATATTCTGTTTGAGCTTGTACTGTTACCCCATAAAATGGTACCATAGCTTATAAGTGAGTGAAAATTAGCATGGTAAGTTGTTAAAAGGATGTTTGTATTCATTGTTTTATTTAATTCTCTTATTAAGTATGTGACACTTGAGAGTTTTTGGGCCAGGTAGTCTACATGGACTGTCCATTTGAGAGAGTCGTCGATAAAGATACCAAGCAGCTTGACTGAATTGTTGCAGGTTAAATTTTGGTTGGTAGAAATTAATAGGTTTTGAGTTTTTGCCTTATTTAATTTTAGTTTATTTGAATTAAACCAATTTTCCATTTTATTTTTTAGTATTTCACTGTTACCTTCAAGGGTCTCAATATCTTTATTTTTGTTGATCATAGACGAATCGTCTGCAAAAAAAATTGTTTTTTCTGGTTCTAAACAGAAGGGCAAATCGTTGATAAATAATAGGAACAATATAGGGCCCAATAAGCCTAAGCCCCTTTGAAAGTGGCTCAAAAATTCGGTTATTATTTAATAACTCAGGAACACTTTGAGATATAGCAACGAGGTTTTGCACGTACACTAATATTAATAAAGCCCATCTCCGTATGTTAATTTCATGTAATTATTTTAAACAGAGGTATGCGAAACCGGGGGGGCCTTATCGGATTTTTGCCCCAAACTTTTTTTTGTGTAACTTTTTTGTAATTTCATTTTTGGAATATGATTCCTTAGGTTAAAATACATAAAAAAGGTACTCTTGTTGTAATACTGTAGGATTAACCGTCTTCGAGATAAATTTATTTGAAGTTGAAATTTCACGGTTTGAGGAAGAAATATTAAATACTAAAATGTTGAAAACCGAAATTTTAATTTGTAGCAAAAATATCAGATGTTAATTAATTCATCAAAAAGGAATTTAAGAAGAATTCCAGGCTTTTATAATAAATTTGTTCTAAATTAAGAATTTGCTATTTAAATAGTTTCTTAGCGAATCTATAAAATATAAAAATTGCAGTAAACATTTTTTAAATAGATTTGTTAAAAAAAAAATACTTTGGGGACGTCCACAAACTATGTCACGCTTTTTTGGAGATTTTTTACCCCCATCCCTCTCGTTACAAAAGCTTCACACATTGTAATGATTGAATTGACCCAATATGGAATATCAGCATTGACATGAAAGTCCGATATCTACTTTAAAAATTAGTTTTTTAACATCCCCATTAGGATGTTTTTTCGTCCCCATACGTCCAAGCGTTTTTTCCAACCATATAAAGTTGTTTGGAAAGTTATTTTTTCAATAATAAAAGATTTTCTACGTCTATGTGCCTTTTATGTTTTTTTTTATCTCTCCAATGAGTCCAATGAGTCAAATATGATTCTACCATAAAAAATAAAAACACTCTATACTTTAGCCATTTCAAAGAAATTACCTAGGCCACAGCGTTCAAAAATAAAACTAATGTTAACGGGTATGTAAATGAATCACATATGCCTCATGGAAATGTGGGTTAAACGTATCATGAATCACATGTGATTTATGGGACTGTCAAATGTTAACATTCTTAATTTTTTTGTGCCCCCGGCAAATGAATACTTTGATCCGACCACTAACAATACAATGCTTATCTATTAAAATTTATTTTATTTATTTATTTATAAATTAAATAAATAAATAAATAAATAAATAAATAAAATAAGGCAGGTTTATATCAAGGGAGGGGGGCAGGGGGCTAAGCCCCCCTGGCCTTGGTTTGAGCACCCCCTGGCGTTTTCGCTGAGGCCCTTAGTATTTTTTTTTTGAATTTTTGAAGGGGCGCCAAGGCCAAGTTTGGTAGAAACCTCCAGGGACAAAACTTTTTTCTCGAAGGTAATTTTGGGGCGCAAAGTTTGGTAGAAACCACCAGGGACAAAGATTTTTTTGTCGAAGGTAATTTTTTGGGCGACAATAATTTTTTTTTCTTTGCATTTTTGCAGGGGCGCCAAGTTTCTTGGTAGGAACCGTCAGGGACAAAGCTTTTGTTCATAAAGGTATTTTTTTGGGCGCCAATTTTTTTTGTAGTTGCGCCAAGTCTTGGTTGAAACCGTCGGGGAGAAACAAAGCTTTTTTTTTGAGGGTGCCACTCTGGGGGCCGAGCCCCCCTAGTTTTTTTTTCTGGTTACGGCCCTGAAATAGGAGGAAAGTAAAAATAGTGTAATGACTAATAATATTATATTGATATTGATATATATTTTAAAAGGTTAAATTAGGTTATATAAACAAAAAAAATATATATTTTTATACAACGTTCTGTTGAAATTTTAAATTTTAAATGTATCAAAACTTTCTTTTTAAATTGGTTCATTTTGGATTTAATAATAATAAAAAGTCCAAACGTAGTAGTAGCAGATAGTAACAGAATACTCCTGTAAGTTTTTCACCAGGTGATTTGCGTATCTTGAATTTTAGGGGTGAGTACGGTTATCTCGCTAAATATGCTTCTTACGATAAAACTGCATATGACCAATTTTGTTAAGGAGAAAATTTCCAACGATTTTTGTTGGAATCAATTTTTTAATATATTAATAACAATCGAGTTATAAATATTCAAAAATTGCCATGTGGGGGTTGAAATTGCTTTTTTCGATTTTTCAGCCGAATTATTCATCGGAGGATAAAAGGTTGTGAGCGAACTCGTAGCCAATATATTAAAAAAAAATGATTCAAACAAAAATTGTTGGAAATTTCATCCTTAACAAAATTGGTCATATGAATTTTTATCGTAAGATGCATATTAAGCAAATCACCCCTAAAAATCAAGATAGCGGACACCCCTTCCGTAAATCACCCGGTGAAAAACTAACAGGAGTACTTTAAACTAAATATCAGCCCGCGTACATTTATTGCAATTTACATTTATTATTTGACTATATTTGACTATATGGAATTTACATATTTATTAACACTATTTTGCCTTATAACATGGGATATTGCAATTATTTGATGAATTTTGATTACTTTCCCCAAGGAATCTCTTGCGAATTTTTTTTAATGCTTTATTTTACGTTCCTTGTTTTATATCGAGGATTGGTGTAGTGGACTACCGCGTCGTACTTGACGAGTTTACTACCCAAATAGCGTGAGTTCGATTCTTACCGGCGCCGATTTGCCTTTTTCAGTTAATTAATAATTGAAATTTGGCGAAGGCGTAAGTGAAGCGGACACTCCCTATAAATTGGTTCGAAAGTCAATTAAAGCCGGTGGTTCCCTCTACTACTAGCCCACACAAGTCCTGGGCTTAGGGGATGCTTATTTAAGTAGAATAGTACGAGGTTAAACAAAAATGTAAAAAAATGTAAAAAAAATGTATGCTAAAAACTTATTAAATAAGCCTTATTTCCACGTGTGTCCGTTGGTCGTTCTGTCGGTCGCGACCGACCGGTCGGTTTGTTGGGCGGTCTGTCCGAGAACAGTATCAATAAGAAGTTTTTTCCAAATCACAAGCGCGTAGGTAGCTAGACATTTTTTCTGGGGCGAGCGGGTAATATGGAACATATTTTTTTTTTTGATCAGCACATAATATTTAGCTCCGCTTATTTAATTAATATTTAATTGTGATAACACATTATTGTTAATCAGCTTTGGTTTGGTGTTTTAAAACAACATTATTTTAAAAAAGTTTAATTAGCCAGAGTAAAATTTTTAGAAATATTAAATTTTCCAGATTTTTTTTTAGGATTTTCAAGGACACGCATTTTTTAACACCTTAAAATTTGAAAAGCAAATTACTTTATAATTGTTGAGACTGCAAATATGTGACTACATTATCGGTAATTATGTTAGTGCCGCAGGCGAAAACTTTTATAAACAATTTTCCAACCACGTCAGAATTTTCAAAGCAAATTTTAAAACATTTTAAATTAAATTATAAATAAATCTGAAGGACCAATTACAAAGCCGATTACTATATATCTGAAAAGCCAGGGGGTCACGCCCCCCTCGGGGTGCGCAGGGACTTGTTTATATTTTATATGCTAAAAAAATTTGAAGTTTAGGGGGGTTCCAAACTAATTAAAATGTTTCTCACTCATCCAACACAGATATTAATCTGTGAAGTTAAAGGTAAACTTTTTTCTAAGAAAATCATTCGCGCATGAAATAGAGTCGAATTTCGAACGCGTGGGTACGAGATAAAAGTAGTGCGCATTTAGATTGTCTGCAAGAAATATATTGCAATGCAGTAGGGGGAGATACCCATAAATGGGACACTTTTTTTTAAACGACTGTCAAAATTTTATTTTTAATCTTTTATACGTAATTTTATTTTAGTTATATTTGGAAACAAAAGAACACAGTTCAAGTGTTAAACCTGAATAATATTAATTTTTACCAAAACTACAAGCATTTAAAAAAAAACTTAACTTGTCCCATTCAAGAACACGGTATTATTGAATGGGACAATAATAAAAATTGCTATTAAAGATAACAAATTATGAAAATAGCTATTATTATTGCTATTACTAATAACAATAAACCTATAATGTCATTTCAATATAGCTGTTAAAGTCTTAAATTCTTTTTTTAACATTTACTTTAAATAATTTTACCAAACTTTAATTCCTTTTCTTAAATCAGTATCAAATATTAGTTTGATTTGAGTTCTAACCCATCAAACATTGGCTCGTTGGCCGCCCGTTAGCAAACTCACATTGGGCCGACTTACTGAGGAAACATCAGCCGCCCTAAGGCCGCGTATGACGGGCCAACGTTGGCAAAACTTCATTGGTCCTGTCAAAAACTCAGCTGCCTAAACGTTGCCATTTTTTATTAATTTTTAACTGCACATGTAGTGTCATTTGAGCATGTTAACAAAAACCAAAAGTTACGAAGCATAGTACGGAAACAGGCACTGTCTCATTCATGGGTATTTCCCCCTACAATAATTATTATTTATAAATTATAATTTATAAAAAATATATTTTTACCACAAAGGACGACTGTCCTTCTTAAAGAACGAGAGGCAGCCCTAGTCATGCAGGTACCAACTTTTAAAATTAAGATGTCTAAAATGTTTTTCTCCCCTATAATCATATGAAGCCACAAACATTCAAGCCAATAATCTTATTAGTGTGCGTGGATTTTTTGAAGCCATATATAAGAACATATCCTTTACACTAACATTCTACAAACAAAAAATTATTCTTGACCCAAATAATGTATTTAAATAAATAAAATATTAAGGGATAGTATAGAGGTGGTCCAAAATTACCCCTGATTTAGTACTTTTGTCTTTAAAAAAGTAAAATAAAATACAACATTTTTAAATTTTCTAATATTAGTCCAGTAGTTTTAGACGTATTTTGCTCAAATCAGCGAACTTTCTTATTTTTGCATACTAACTTTACCAAAGTTAATATAATTTTTCGCGTTTTTTTTTTTGCCAAAAACTGTCTCTAGCTCAAAGGGAATGCATTTTACCCAAAAAAGTTTTAAACAAAAGTTGTTCAGCATCAAATTTCCTATAAGAATCCACTATTTAAATTTCCAATTTTCCCATCGTGTTTTCCACAGGAGGCTGGAAAATCATGTGTATACTGGTACATTCCTATAACTTTTTTGTTTATCAAAAGAAATTTAAAGGATGTAAATAATTGAAATAACTGCGTTTTTTGACATTGTAAAAAAAACCTGTTTGTTTGTTGTTTATTTGTTTAACCTCGTACTATTCTACTTAATTAAGCATCCCCTAAGTCCAGGACTTGTGTGGGCTAGTAGTAGAGGGAACCACCGGCTTATACTGACTTTCGAACCAGTTTCTAGGGATTGTCCGTTTCACTTATCGCCTTCGCCAAATTTCAATTATTAATTAACTGAAAAAGGCAAATCGGCGCCAGTGAGAATCGAACTCACGATAGTAGACTTGCTATACATACGCGCTAGCCACTACGCTATGCCTCCCATCCTGTTTCGCCGGAAATGACCTCAACTTTTGATTTTTAAATGAAACACCCTGTATATTTTTACTTCTTGCGATTCAAGATTTAATTCTCAGTACAACTATGTATAATTTGTCAATTTTTGACAGAACATGTCATTTTTGTTTGATAAAGAACAACATAGGGGAAGGAGGTGTCCATTGGTCGTTTTAAGTTACCTATTTTTTTGCGTTTAAAGTTTCCCACGTACACTGATAGAATTATAGCGTTAATAATACAACAACATAGTGTTATATATGCACCAGACACAAATATTACTATAGTATAGTACTAACTATGACATAAGATAAAATTTGTTTTTGTTTTTATTACAATTTTATGTTGTTTACCTCTTGTTGTACCGTATAACATATATATATATATTGACATATTACAAAATATGGTTGGCTCCTATATTACAACAACATTTCTATCAGTGTATAAAATTCTTTTAAATGTAAATAAAATTGTAATGCAGTAATATTTTCGAATTAACAATGTTGACCTTTTATTTGTTTTGAATGGCTTTATGAATTTTGTATTTACACATTATTAAGTATTTTTCAATTATAACAAATGATAATTAATTTTCTAAAAATTTCGTGTTTACATTAAAATTTTGATAAATGCCATGGCCAATAATATTTTATAAAGCTTAAATTATGTTATTCGCAGACAGTTTACGCGGAAACAATTTTTAACACATAAGAGGTAGATGTCCTTTACTTTTTTCGAATTTTAGTAGTAAAATACCCAGACGATGTTCACCACAATATGTATACTGAAAAGATAAAAGAGATTTTTGTTCTTTTTTAGAATAAAATGAATAATGTTACATTTTTTTACATGCCACACATTTTTTCTATTCAATTAAATAGAAAAAATGCGGATATTTCAAAAATTTTCAGTACATTCTGTGTATTTTTCTTAAATGTACGATTATTTACTTTATTAAAGTTATTAAAAGTTTTTATTTATTACAAATATTCTAAAATTGTTGTTTTTAAAATTTTAAATTGCCTCATTATTTCCTGCTCCAATCCATAATGATTACATATTTTTCAAAAAACAAATATATATCCTGAATTTTATAAAAAAATTATAGCTTTTTACAGATTTTTTTCACTGATTTATTAAATTCGCTAATATTTTCCTGATTTCCCTGATTTTTCCAGGATGTGGCCACCATGATCATTTCATTCTTTTTGCTCCCAGAGGACTAGACGCTAATGCGAAAGTCCAAACGATTCAGTTTGGACTAAATCTGGCAGAAATAGAATTAAATTGTTTTTTCGGACATGAGTCATGTGGATTTTGAAAATTCGGTATTTCTTCACTGATTCCATCAAATTTTTAAAATTTAGTTTATTTTTTCATAGTAAATCCATAGCGCAAGCATGAATTAAACCGAAATTGTAACTTCTAAATAACCAGTGGTTATTATAATAATAAGATAATAGATAATTATCTATTAACTTAACTGCGTCACAAGACTTCCCTGCACGCCTCTGTTTTTTAATACAAAATATAAGATATTTATAGATTGATTAAAAAAGTATCATTTTAATCATGGATAGAATAGTAACTGCCACCTGATATATCCTGAAATCTATACTATGTTACAGTTATCCCCACCAATATTATACTCTTCACTGCTCTGGATCCAGAAGAGTATTATATATGGATTTCAAATTTTAAAAAATCGCCAAAAACTACCCATGGATCAAAACAGTTATACGTGTTATTTAGACGTGGCGGGGAGATGAAGTCTACCTAAATGTTGCACTGTAAACATTTCGGTTTGGCGTGGACTCAAGGCGCATCTAGAGAGAAGGGATATATGCCAACGAACTAATAACTCTTCTCTCTAGAATATGCATTTTATTTGGAAAAACTGACAGAATATAACTTTTTTCATAAATAAATGAATAAATTAAAAAAATAAATGTATTTAAAACTTTTTTGTCATAAAATTCAAGTCAATAAATTAAAATTGACATACTTGAAGCCTAACCGACCAAGGGAGAAAAATGAGGTGTTTTTAACTTTTTAGGAAGTTGCAGTTAATAATAATTCATTTTCCAACTTTTATGTATATTACTAAATACTAAATGGTTGTGAGAAAAGGATATAATTTTTTATGTTTACGGGAAAAACGTAATATTTTCACTATGAAGAGTAAATTATGGAATGCGAAGCATTGCATATCTATAGGACTTGTTTTTTTTTCATGAACCTAAAAGGAAAACTTACAACATATCAGTTGTGTGAAACAGCTTATATCGCGATGTAATTTGACAAAATATTGATAAGATGAATAGTAAAGAAAATATTAACGAACCAGAAGTTCCTAAAAAAGTAGTCATTCCGGCTAAAGTAGTGAAACCAAAGCGCGGTCAGTTTTCGAAAAAGTTAAAATTAAACAAGTCGTTTTCTCAGTCTGAGACCATAGGGAACAGGGTTGATTTACCAACGACCTCAAAATCGTTTGATGTTGGGAACGATGACGAAATTCACTCAATAAGCAAATCTATCTCGGAAACGAACCTAATCGAGGGCATTAGCGAAAATTTTGAAGATAAAAGGTCGTCCACGGAAAGTGTAACTAACGAATCTCAGGCTGGTAAATCAGTCGATCGGAAAAATTCATTAACGCGCACAAAATCTCTGGAAAATATCAAGAAAATGACTGCTTATGGAGAACTTATTATTGATTCAACAACTTTACCAATGGTAATATTGAGATAATTGAGATTTTGCCACGAGAAAATTAACCCACGAACCCGTAGGCTCAGTGGGTTAAGTTTTGAGTGGGTAACTAAAGTTTATATCCGTGTTTCATATCCATTTTTACTGTTTATATTTTTGATAAAGGCATTAAAACGCATATTTTAAATAATGGATAGCATTTCTGGGTAATACAAAATAAATTAGCGTTCGAAAATAATTGATGTTTTAACCTATATCAGTGTTTTAGAGAAGGGTATTTTTTGTGTATGTATTTGTATGACTTACCGATAAAAAAATCACAGGGCTTAAAAAAATTAACATCAAAATATTAGATATACCTAACGTATGAATCTCGCCGCCCAAGTTGGCGAAAAAGACATTCTAGCCCTGCCGTAGGGAAGTGCCCTTTAGCTACGGGCCTGATTTTAATTATTTGAAACTATTTCTAGTGTTCCTACGATTATATTTTTTTGTTATCTTAAACTACTCACAGATAAGGAATTAAAAATCATGTATATTATAGCAGTAGCATATCCACAGACAAATTATAAGTTGGTATTTACTATTATACTGGGTGTGATTAAGAAATAAGATAAAAAATTATGAAATAATATTTTTAAACGCATAACGTATGTTACATTGTTACGTATGTTTCAAAAATTAAAGCTTCTGATACAAACTATGCAACTTTTTAACTGCATATCGTACGGGAAGAAAAATTTCTGAATCCAGTGAATTACGCGCAAAAAACAATCTAGTTTCCTCAACCAAATAAATATCAAAATATGGCATACCTACTATTTTTCTGGTTATTGCAACCAGAATTCCACATTTCATAAAATATTTTTTACCTTAAGTACATATTTGTTACCCTTATTAAATATTTGGTTGCCATATACGGAATTCTAGGACATTCTAGAAAAATAGGACATGCAGGTCCCGGGACTAGGAGTGCGAACTGGTCTCGAAGTTTAGGGGTTATCTGATTTTCTCTGACTATATGCAAAACTGCTCAACAGTGTGGATTTTCGGAAATATAATCGAACTTTTTTTCAAAAATGTTGATGTAGAATAACCCTTAATATTTAATTAAGTTAAATATTTATAAAACAATAATACATTTTATTAAACATTTCTGTAATAGACTCCGTAAAAAATCCAATTAAATCTGTCAAATACATCTCTTTTTTTCGCATGGTAATTTGTCCTTTTGTTATATCACAATTTCTTGTTATGTACCCTTCATAAAAATATGGAAACGTTATATTTTATTAGTAATTTGATAAAATTCTCAAGGATATATTAATTTCATTAAAATATTAAATAACGATATTTTTAATAGAAAGCCAATAAATCGCTGTTAGGTATTTTTTGCAAATATTTTTTTATTTAAAACATGCATATAGTCGGTGTCACATTTATAGTAGAATATTTAATATGTATTTATCTTATATAGCTCGACGCAGAGAACAACTGTGTTCCTTAAATCATGGCTGTGATGATTCTTTTCATAAGCTCCCCGAATAAATTTAAATTAATTATAAAAGTATTTTTTTTTATTTAATAGATGTGCTTTACTATTGAAATTGCCTCTTGGTCAATGGTCAAGTCATGCATGGAAATTTCGTGAGCTTGACATTCATAAAAAATCGCCTGCAGCGCTAAAAGCGACTTCTTTAAATGTTAAAATTATTAATTTCTATATTTAAATAAAACCAGCCGTCTCAACTGAGCGAGAGTACTTTCTCAAAACAACAATTTTTATAATTTTCAAATGAACTGGGGCGAACCCTAATTTCATTGTTTTGAGCTGAAATTTGGCTCAAAATTTTATTTTTGCACTTTTCACGACATGAAACTTTAAAAAAACACGTGTGTTTTAAAATACCTTACTAAACAATCAGTTTTTCCTTTATTTGTAAGGTTTTCTCTAAGTTTCCAAGATACAAACAAGTGAATTATTTACAAACAAGTAAATTATTTGACTAGAGTTGCCTACTTTATCTTTAAACAGTGAAAGTAATTAGGTATTGAACTGAATAATTTAATTTGTGACACTTTCAATTGTTTTTTTTCCACTTTCGATAATACTACACAACAAAAATTCGTTATGGTCATTTAAGCATACCTAGATCGACACCAAAAATATGAACAAATTACATCATGTGGATTTTCAAGATTTTAGACATGCCCCCTCGCTCTTGTCTCCCAAATAGAAGTTTTTTAACCTCCGGTGTAATGTAATGAATGAACAAAAATATGAAAATCTGGCACCGATAAATGTGCGTTTCGTAACAATTATTTAAATATCACAAAATTATAAATATCATCAAATTATTTTAAATTGTTGCTTAAAAGTTGTTTGTGTACTTATGTCTCAGAGGACCTTACTTTGGATTTATGGATTGATCAGCAATTTATATGTTTGATCTCAAGTTATATTATTTTTATTTCTTTCAAATTGATATCATGAAAGAACTTCAGCTCTTTAAGAGACGATATTTGCAAAAGCAAAAACGTTTATGATTGTCCGAGTGATTGTAATTTTTTATTAAATACGAAAATCAAAGAAATTAATATTAAAAATAATATAACGTAAAAAAATAATACGAAGTAAACATATTAACATGAGTCAAATATCGTCTCCCAACAAAGCGGAATTTCATTTAGTCTAAGAGCTGGTGACCATTTTTATTTCATTATTTTCTCCCGGCTGTATGTTATATGTGTTTTATAGTTAAGTTCTGGTTCCGGTTCTTTTGAGTGCTAGAACTTCTAGCCTAGAAACCCCAGCTTTTTGAGCTTCTAGAACTCAAAAGAACCAACAAATTAGAAATAGCTTAATTTGAATGTACTTTAGGACAAATATAAAATACAGCCAGGAGAGAATAATAAAATAAAAATGGGTACCAGCTCTCCGACTAATTAAAGATATTTATTTAAAAGAAATAAATGTGAAATAACCGTTGATTTATTTTTCAAAAACAAAGCGTTGAAACCAAATTAAAAAAAAACTTCTAATTGATGGATCACTTAATATAATATGGTCCTATTTAAATTATAAAAATTACGCCCCTTGACGTCCCTCATGGGTGTAAAATCAAAAGATGCCCGACTCAAAATAAAATTTTTAGAGTTATCGCATTCAATTTAAAAATTTTATACCATAACTTATTGAAAACAAGGCGTC
This sequence comes from Brachypterus glaber, assembly GCA_958510825.1. Lineage (NCBI taxonomy): Eukaryota > Metazoa > Arthropoda > Insecta > Coleoptera > Kateretidae > Brachypterus > Brachypterus glaber. The sequence goes on along the minus strand of OY294054.1, from coordinate 18,723,387 downwards.
TGCAGTAAGTACACATTATTGTACCAATTTTATATGCCGAGCGTTACAATAACAGTGTAGATGTTGCACGAAACAAAATATTTCTTGAAATTCTTTAATATTGACGTTATAATCACATAATTACAAAATTAATTTCCTAATAATAATTATTGGAAACCAAGTTCAATAAATATAAAAATCGATCAAGCATACAAGAATAAAAAATTTTTACTACCCTATTGAAATTTCTCGACTCTCTTGAAACCCTAGACCTACTAGTCATAGGATGAAATGACAAAAAGTGGGAAGGTTTGTCCGTAATTTTAATAGTCGGAGAGCTGGTGACCATTTTTATTTTATTATTTGCTCCTGGCTATATTTTACATATGTCTTAAATTAATCTATTTTTAAATTGCTAGGCTTGGGATCCGGTTCCTTTGGGTGCTAGAAACTCCAAAAGCTATGGCAATGAGCTACCAAAAAATCTATTTTTAACTTGCCCAGTCATATACATTTCATTTAATACATTTAGATTAAGCTATTTTCATAGTTATACACAATAATTCTGGGACCAAGGGCTAGAACAGTCTTTAAAAAGTTCCTCTGACATATGCGATCCTCAATTTTTTAAAGAACCAAAACAAAAACCTTGGCTTGAAGCCCGATCTCTAACAGTTTTTTTTTTGTTTTAGTCAAATGCGAATCAGTCAATCACCCAAAAACCCAAAGATCATTTGTATAAAATATTGGTAATAGGCGATTTAGGAACGGGAAAAACTTCGATAATCAAAAGATATGTGCATAGATTTTTTACACAGCATTACAGAGCTACAATTGGTGTAGATTTCGCTTTAAAAGTATTGAATTGGGACGACAACACACATATACGGCTTCAATTATGGGATATTGCAGGTAAATCAAAAAAATATATATAATTTTCAAAATTTAAACGCAGAATCTTACATCTTAAATCGTTGTATAATCAAAAAAGTCATATGATTTAAAAGAAAACCAATATGTTTTTGTTCCGACAGTCTTTTTTGTCAAATAAAAAATATAGTTTTTAATTTTCTTCGTCGTCGAAAATTTAAAAAATCAAAATTTTGAAAGTTATACGAGCTTTAAGCCCGAAAAGAGGTATTTTAAAGTTAGTTCATAATATATTATGTAGTTTTTTACCCCAAAATTTTTTCGGAACTCGGTGAGTAGATTCTTGCGTTCGGGTTTTAGAAACACGTATTTTTTATCGGTCAAAGTTTTGGACACCACTGAATAAAATAGTGTGCACATGTGATATTTTTAGTATATTTGCTTATTTTTGCCCGCTGCTGTCCGAAATATTCACCGATTCAAAAAAAAAATATAATCACGTAAATACGACACTGACACGTTTTGCCATTAGCAAAATCAAAAACAAAATTTTCACCCAGCTTATTGCTTAGTTAAAAATGCATAAAAATCGCAGTTAAAGATAATTTCACGTTTTAAACAAATGTGTACACGTGTATTTAGAGAATTTTTAACAGTATCTACCGACACTCACCTGCAGCTCGTGTCGCAAATTTCGTCATGATAAAAACCGTCAGGTCAGGCTCATTGCATAATACAGTATTATTAATAAACAGTTATTTAATTATTTTCAATTTTAGGACAAGAAAGATACGGTAATATGACCAGAGTTTATTATAAAGAAGCAGTAGGAGCTTTCATTGTGTTCGATGTTACAAGACGGACTACTTTTCAATCTGTAGCTAATTGGAAGTTAGATTTAGATTCCAAAGTTCAATTACCTGATGGATCTTCAATACCCTGCGTTCTTTTAGCCAATAAGGTAAATAAAATAGTCCGGAAAAAGTAGGATTAACATTGCAGGTTGCGTTTTTGGACGAGAAACATTTCTTTTTCTACGTACCAACATAGTCTCTAGGAGTTAATAAATCAATTGATTAGAAAAATGGTCTTTGGAATAAAAAAAAAGTTTTTCGTTCAGAAAAGCACCACTGTTTGTTATTGGCATGTACTATAACATGTTAACAGATACAACATGAAAAAGTCTTGTGTTAGTAAAAAAATATTGTTTTTTCGATATTTTATGGAAAAAATATATCTGCCGGTCGTTGTGTTTCGAAAATTTTGTGACCAAGATAACTCAAAAAAGCTTAAAATCTTTTAAATTTGCATCCAAAGTTATAGGCTGGGATAAGTGTTGGTAAAAATGTAGAAACACTAGTTTTTTCAAAGCTAACAGTAAAAAGAGATTATGTATGTTCAAGTTGTCGAGACTCGACTTGACTTGACTCGACTTGACTCGACTTGACTCGACTTGACTCGACTTGACTCTCGACTCGACTTGACTTGACTCGAGAGTCAAGACTCAAAATATAGACTTCTCAACTAAATTTTTGTATTTTTCATACACCTACCGCCTAAAAGTTTGGAAAAGGTTCTCTACACGCAAGTTATAAAAATAATAAAACCTTGTCTGGCCTACTGTGGGATGTTTTTACTAAAGCAGGAAAGTATTTTTGTACTTTTCAATAGGTGGGTGCCAAAAGATATCGATCGTTTCATAGCTTATGGTTTCTTAGATTTCATTTTAAGTTCAATGCTGGATTGTTTGTACTTGATTATTGATTCATAAAAATGTTAAAACAATAGAATTTGTTAGTGTATCTAAACTATAATTTTTTAGAAATGCTATCAACAGGTTCTACCTTACAAAAGTCCCACTGCAGTTAACGGTGTGTAAAAATTTTTATTTAATATACCGGGTGAGTATTTATGTCAACGCCCAAAATTAAGATTAATCTTCATTCGATAAAAACGAAACTTGGGTGACTTATATAATTTTACATTGGCTATAAAATGGTGGATTTAATTTTTTTGTTTCTATTGTAATCAAAATCTTACAATAGCGAGACAAACTTTTAATTTAGTTTAATTTAATTTATTTATTTGTGATACAAAGTTTACACACGTCAAATATTTGAAAAATAATTAAAATAGTTACAAACAATTAATGATAAACATTTTAAAATATCTCACTTTCAAGATTCAGATCTAAAAAGTTATCCATACTGTAAAAGGCACTCCTCAACAAAAATGTCTTTAATTTAATTTTAAATTCCTTTTGGGGTAAATTTCTTATACGAAATGGAAGATGGTTAAACAATTTTGGTCCGTAATAATTTGAACCAAACTTACTGCTCTCCAACCTCAGCCTAGGAAGTCTGATATTGTTGGCGCGTGTACCATTATCATGAATATTGGTTTGCAGAGTATACTTACTGAAATTTTGTTTTACATATAAAACTGAAATATAAATATAAAGAGCGGGCACAGTCATAATATTAAGATCAACAAATTTATGCTCAACATCCGCCTGATAACCTAAACCAGTCATAACTCGTATAAGTTTTCTCTGCAAACCAAATATTCGTTCCACACCGGAGGCATGACCCCAAGCAATCATACCATAAGTGACCTTTGACTCAAAAAGAACGAAATAAGCTGTTTTTCCAACGAACTAATAACTCTTCTCTCTAGAATAGGCATTTGTAAAAACTGACAAAAACGTAGCCAACATATACATTTGTCTGTCTTACTCGCACAGCTTTGGTCTAACAGAGACAACAATAACAGTTACTGGTAACTGTTATTGTTCAGGCCCGAATATACCTACTATTTGTTTTCAAACAAACCGAGATGTTGGCGATACTTTATATTAACGGTATGCGTATTCTAGAGAGAAGAGTTATTAGTTCGTTGTGTTTTTCTGATCTTTTTAGGGGTAAACATTATTTTATGTTTGCAGCAGCAGTATTTTTTCTATTATGCAGCGTAAAATGTACACATTGTTTGAAAGTGGAACTTTTGGAAGGCAACGGAATGAATTATAATGAATTTTCAGTTTCAGTGGTCACTATACCAGAGATTAACTAAGATTTTAATAGTGAAAGTAAAATGTTAAATGACTTTGCACCTTTTGTGATACTTTCAATTGTTTTTGTCTTTACTTCATTTATTTCGTAGAAAACTTATCATGTTTTCGATTTAACAATGAAGTTTATTTCTAAAATGTATTTACAATAGTACCTAAATACAAAGAAATAATTAGTTTGTATCAAACTCGGTATCAAGTATAAATTAGGTATTTAGGCCAAGTAAATAATTTATATACTTATACCGGGTGACTTTTATTTACGTCCACCCCTAAAATTAAGATTATTCTTCATTCGATAAAAACGAAACCTTGGTGATTTATATAATTTTATATTGGCTATAAAATGGCGGATTTAATTTTTTGTTTCGCTTCCGGTTTCGCCCGAAGTGGCATAAATATGTTTTTTTTCTTTTGATGAAACACCCTGTAACTTTTTACATTTTTGAATTCAGCTGAAAATTCTATACATAAAAAACTGATTTTTTTTTAACATTTTTTTTCGTTTTCGTTTTTACTTAAGCTTAAAAAAATATACAACTAATATTAAAATAAAAATTTGATCAGTGACAGCGAGTTAGAGGTAAAAAACGTTTTTTAGCTCAACTTCTATTTTTTAATGTCCACGTAAACTTTATTTGTAAAGTATCTTTCCGCTATTTTTCTTATATGAATTGGTATTTTTTTTTAGTGCGACCAGCAAAAAGAAGGAATTGTAAACAACCCAACAAAGATGGATGAATATTGTGCAGAAAATAAATTTACAGCTTGGTTTGAAACTTCAGCTAGAGACAATATAAACATTGATGAAGCAGCTAAAGCGTTAGTCCAAAAAGTAAGTCAAAAGTAATTTGTCTACTGTAATGTTTGTTTAATAAATATTTACCGGATCTTCTACAATTTCCCTCTCATTTATACAGTTATTTTATTAGAAAAGAAATACCTATTTTTTAGCAAGTATAATATATTCTAGAATACAGAATATTTTGTAAAAAGTTTGGATTAAGAAATACTAATTTCAAAACGTGTTACAAACTACACTTTTTTCACAGCTAAGTGTTTTGGTTATTTTATTAATTAAAAACTGTTACAGAACATTTTATTCTATAACAAGTCCGGAAATGTGACGTCAAAGTCAAAAATTTTGTAGAATACCCTCTTTCTTAAGTATATGTAGAAAAATAAATTAATTTCATTATAACTGAGTTCTACTGTATTTTATAAATCAATCATAAATTATAATTTAACCTCTAGAAGGATAATTTTTTTGTTTAACTTAAGAAAAACATTAAATGTGTTTTTTGTTATAAAAAATCCAACGAACTAATAACTCTTCTCTCTAGAATAGGCATTTCATTTGTAAAAACTGACAAAAACGTAGCCAACATATACATTTGTCTGTCTTACTCGCACAGCGCACAGTTTCTGGTAACTGTTATTGTTCAGGCCTGAATACACCTACTTTTTGTTTACAGATGTTGGCGATACTTTATATTAACGGTATGAGTATTCTAGAGAGAAGAGTTATTAGTTCGTTGAAAAAATTCAAACCACTGAAGATGTGCTAATGTTTACATGAAAAGAAATATAAAATACATATTTTTTCCAATAATAAATAGATACTTATTGTTTCAGATTTTATGGTACGATACGATACTGAACAACGACAAAAAGACTGGTGAATTTTCGTTAACAAATAACTCGAATGGGCAGAAAAAGGACAGCTCATGTTCATGTTGATAAACAAATGTTTTTTTTTTCTTTTTGTATATTGGCAGCTTTGTTTTTCTAATAATAGTGCTGCACGTATGCTTCAAAATCGAATGATGCAAAAACATTTTGCAAGATGCCGCATTTTTGCTGGTAAAAATGGCAAAACTATGAAAACATTTTGTGTTTATGTTTTTAGTTATATTTGATATTTTAATGTATATTAATTCTTACTGTAGATAGGGTGAAATGCAAATTTGTTTTCACAGATGGTCAGTTTTTCTTTTCACGGTTTATTTTTTTGTCAGATATTTACTACAGGAAACACCAGCAGTTGGGCACAAAATGTACAGTTAAAAATTTAAATGTGCAGTGGGAAAATACCAGAAAAAAATGTAGGGAGGGGGCTCAGCCCCCAGGGTGGCACCCTAAAAAAAAGTTTCTTCCCTGACGGTTTCAACCAAAACTCCCTACAAAAAAAATTGACTCCTCAAAAATTACCTTCAAGAAAAAAGCTTTGTCCCTAACGGTTTTCTACCAAACTTGGCGCCCCTGCAAAAAAAATGGCACCCCAAAAATTACCTACAAGTAAAAAAGCTTTGTCCCTAACGGTTTCTACCAAACTTGGCACCCCTGCAAAAAAATTAGCGCCCCAAAAATTACTACAAGAAAAAAAGCTTTGGGCCTGAATTAAAAAACCGACCATATAAGTCAAGTTTAGCATAACTTAGTGTTTTGGCCTGTCGTTTATAGATAATGTAAAAGGTATTTTTTTAGAAATGCCTTATTTTCTATTAAACCCTCGATAAAATCTTTATTTCAAAATTTAAATACTAGGTACATGACATGTTAAATAGTAAATAATATAAAATATTCAATATTTAAAATATCACTGTTTTAAAAAATTTTAAAAACTTTTTAAAGAATAATATAAAATATACAAAGCATTTAATTAAAGAATTTTAAAAACTTTTATAAATTATAAAAAAATCACCCTGTATATCATATATACCGTGCGTGATAAAGCCTGCCTCCCCCTTTAACTTTTAAACGGCTTAAGATATCAACTTGGAACGCGTGAATAACATAATCCATTTAATTTTTTGGTATATATTTGATATGTTTAAGGGGCACAATTGATGCAGGGAGACAAGGGGGATTTTTTAATGGAAAGGGATAAATCATTTTAAAGCTAATAATATTTTCTATTCAATCATGCTTTTTTTATTTTTTTCAGCATTTTTTTAAAGAGGGTTATTTTCCGTGTCTAAATTATACTGCAGTGGTATTTGCGAAAGTGTGCTAAAAAGCGATGATCATACCGATTCGCAAGCGGTTCGCGTACATTTTTTTTTGGCTTTAAAATAGGGTTAAAAATGGGTATTTTTGTCAAAATTGCCCTAAAAAAAATCCCTTTTTTTAAAGTGACTAATCTCGTGACGAAAAAACGTAAGTTGTACCTTTAAACTAATTTTAATTTACATAAATAAAAATTTACAAAAAAAAACTTAAAAAATCGCATTTTTAGCACAAGAAAATTGAAAAATCAAAACCATTAAAAAATTATTTAAAAAGTTAAAAAAATACAGTCCAATAAAGAATTTTATTTGTTTTAAAATGATGTATCACAGTCCATTTAAAAAAATGTCCCCCCATGCATCCCTGCCCACATTTTAAGAGCTGAAAGTATCAAATAAATGCTAAGATAGTTTAAGAGTTCGAAATTTGAAGTCGATATCTCAACTCGTTTAAAAGTTAAGAGGGGGGGGGGGTGACTTTTGAACCGATCTGTATATGCATATTTTAAAATTAAATTAAGCCATTTAAATCTTGTTTATTATAATATGTACTTAATGTCTAATATGTATGTATTCCATTTCCACATTTTATAAAATATACATTTATTGTTAGCACAGTCTTTTAATTAAGCATGCTTTTAATTTAATCCATTTAATGGTTATTAATCTGCCATTAGGGAGTGTTTATAAATTACGTATCGCTTACTATAATAACCCCTATTTCGCCTTATAATAACACGTTTCAACATACCCCCTATATAAATCAGTACCTGCTTTTTACATCCTGTATATATTTTGAAAGCCAATAATAGCATTTCAATACACAATTATTGTTTTATAATATTAGTTTTTATAAAGGTATTATTAGCTAAAGTGGTAAAAAGTTAGGCTTGAAAATAACATTTTACCTATCGATAACTATCTAAGATACAGCCTGTTCCAGAACTCGCGTACCGAAATTTAAGAGGTGATTCTACATCCAAAAATATGAAAAAAAGTTTCTATAAAGGTTGGTCCGGAAATGAGCCCTAAGGGAGCTATGGCCCTTCGAAGATTGAATGGGGAACAAAAAAAAGCACCAATAAAATTTTAATGCTGCAGGGTGATTCTTCATTTAAAACTCAGCAAAAAAGTATTATACACCAAAACACCTAAATTTAATATTAAAGGAGTAATAGCCTTTTAAAAAGTAACGTTTTTGGTGGCACAAAATGTTACTTCCTCTTAATTGCATTTTTTTTTGATAACGGTTGCTCCTACAGTGTTACACTATATGATATTTTATATGTATTTTTACTCTAGAAATCTATATTTTTTACAACAAATCCAAAAAACATACACATAGAAAAGTTTGGGGCAAAAATGTTTTAAGCCTCATATATTTTGTCCGTCTGGGCACGCCTCTGGATAAATTAAAAAAATAAATTAACATAAACTTATTGCCCTTATTAATACTAGTATACATGCAAAAGCTCGCCGCTCTAGCTTAAACGGTACCCGAGTTATTAATTAAAAACCTTATTTTTATTACAATTTTAAAGGGCCCTAGATCCCTTAGGGCTCATTTCCGGACCAACCTTTATAGGAACTTTTTTTATATTTTTGGATCTAGAATCACCTCTTAAATTTTGGCATGCCAGTTATGGATCACCCTGTATATAGTTCAACTTAATAGAATATTTCTTATATAATACATATAAAAGTAAAAAAGAAACATAGCTAATGTCAATATTGCCAATCCCATTTCAGTCTGTAAAATAACATAAATGTAATTATTTTCCACCTACTAGCTGACCAGTTTGAAAATATTACTGAGAGGGTATAATTCCATTTTCTTTCAACAAAGTGAATTTTTGACAGCTTTAAAGGTTTATTGTTTATTAGTAGTAAATTACACAGCCACACACAAAAAAATAATATCCAGAGACTAGACCAATGCATTTTTATATTTTCGGGGTCGCTGAAACCGAATCTGACCTCAGAATTGCTCCAACAGGTCACAATTGTTTTCTACATTTAAAAAAGGTTGCGAAAATTTCTTAAATTCAGATGTTTTTATGGCTAGAAAAAAATTGGGATCTGATGGAGAAATTCTGGGATCAGATTCAGTTTCAGCGACCCCAAAAATATAAAAATGCATTGGTCTAGTCTCTGAATATAATTTTTTTTTTGTGTGACTGTGTTATTACTCAAAACTACTCATTACACTAGTTTACAAGGTTTTTGGCGTCCCCGTGAAAAATACAAAAATACGATTCTGTGAAAAATTTTAGCTCAAAAAATTGAAATTACCCATCTGAAAATTGGAAAAATATTAAAAATTATAATTTAAAGCACATTTTTTTAAATCAAATATATCTACATAGTATACCACATCGTGCAAAATGCATAAAAAATATTTACCAAATTTTAGCATAAAGTCAACAATTTTTTTAATTAATAGAAAACAAGAATCTGTGTCAAATATAAGCTTAAAATAACAAAATTAGTCCCCTCCCACTTTATTTGGAAATTGAAAAAAATAAAAATTATTAATATTTTAATTAAAAAAGCCAGAAAATTAAAAAAAAAAACATCCTATCACAAAATCCTTTTTGGCCTGTGTTATTTTTCGGTTAAGGCTTTTTTTGTCTTCGGTGACTGTAGTAGTTAGGCAAATTTGATTAGCTGAATATGTATATTATTATTAACAATCCTATTGTTACTATAGATTGGTATATCTATTAATATACCAAAGTTCTCAGAATATACTGACAATCAACTACATAATATAGCACGAGTAGGTATAAGGCTTGTTCTAACGTAAATAATTTGTACTACGAATATTTACATATTAATATAGATTAATACTCCTTGTACAAGGTGAGTAAGAAATAGGACACACAATTTTAAGGGGTGGTTCTGCATTAAAAAAGCATATGTAAAAATTCAAGTGCGTAGACACGGGGTTAGTAATAACCCTTTAGAGGTCCAGAAAAAATATATTAATAATCTATACAGGGTTATTCAGAAATAAGTTCGAGAAATTTAAGGGGTGATTCTACGTTAAAAAATATGAAAAAAAGTTCCTATAAAGGTTTTTTTTTTTAATTTTTTTTTTTTGAAAATAATTGTTTTTGATTTTTTTTTCTGGTTTAAATGAACTAAGGGGAGAGTATTATTTTGTTGGCAGCAGTATTTTTTTTTTGGTAAAGGAGTAAAATGCTGCAAGAACTTATCGCAAAATGCTCTTATGTATTTCTTGCTTAAAGAAAAAAAGGTAAATGTACAAAAATATATTAAAAATTACCCAGAATAAATAAATCCCAACTTAATTTATGTGCAAATAATAAAAGTAAATAAAATCCTATCCTCGTATGCATATTAAAAACAAAAGGATTATGTCTTAAATTAATTTAAAAGTACCTATGACATTAACGAAAATTATACAAAATAAATTCTTTAGAAATCCATTAATAACTATTACTAAATAATTGGTTATTATACTCTTCACAGCACGTACTACTTGAAGAGTATTATATTTATTACATCATATTAATAAATATAAAAGTTATAGGGGCGTAATTTTTCAAAAAATCTTTAAATTTTCAGAAAAATTTATTTAACTAATAGAAATATGCAAGCAAATTTCGAAAATATCGATATATAAATAAAAAAATTATAGGGGCGCCACTTTTTATTAGTTAACACGTTCGCTGCCGACGCACAGTGGTATAAAATGTAGCTGTCGCGTTCAAAATAAATTTCTTGCTTTACTAGTAGACATAGAAAAATGAATAACAATTTATTTTGTAAAGGAATGTTTAAGCTTTAAAACGAGGTATTGAAAAATTATTTTCCTTAACACGTTCGCTACCGCTTGTAATTTGTATAGTGCCCCCAAAACAAACAAATGACGCCAAATATGCATCATCGGAAGCAAACGTGTTAATAAATAAAGTGCGTGCACGAGCTTAAAGGATTCAATGTTCCACTGCGAATAGTAATAAGGAATGCGAAGCATTACATATCTTCACGGCTTGTTTCTATAATAAATTTGATTGTGGCAATTGTTTTGCCCATTTTAAATGTTAATTAGGTAACTAATCAGTTAAAGAAAAAAATTAATTATAGGATGACAAAATTTCTCACTTGAATGAAGTTCATGGCTAACATTTAAATTTAAATTACTGCGTGTAAATTGGTATAAAAAACAGTCTGGTTCGTAAACTCTGTTTACAGAACGCGATAAAGATAGGTAGAAAAAAAGTACCTGAACTTAAAATATAGTACCCATGGTATAAACTAAGCCATTAAACCGAATCTAATTCTAAATACAGTGCACAGATAAAAAAGTTTTCCCATTTTTATTTTCCCAGGAAAATAATTTAAACATTTAAAAATTATTTCCCCCATCACCATGGGCGAAGCATAATTTTCATTGTCAGATTCGTTTTAAGCGACCCCAATAAAACTCTCCGATACAAGATTTTTTTCATATGAATTTGAAAAAGGTCATATTAAGCGCCAAATGTAATTTTCTTTAAAGAAACCAGCTGAACAGTTGCAAGCACCTTGTCAAAACATCGGCACTGGCACTAGTTTGAAACGTTATGAAAAGGGAAGTTGTGTGATCACGTGAATAGGCAACCATTAATATTTTTATTTATTTATTTATTTATTAAGTACAATATACCCTGCGAGCTGGGCTCTTTAATAGGGCTTAACATGTAATGTTTACAATTTTTATTTTACAATTTTTACAAAAAAAGAAAAAAAAAATACTATTTTTACAAACAGAAAAAAAAATATTAATTTATATATTTATAGTTTTTATAGTAAAATGGCGAGTGCTGGGAAAAGTGAAATGAGAAAAAAAATAATACTATAATAATAATATTGAAAATATATACGCAAATAAATTATTGTGATTTTTTTTTTTTTTAATTATAAATTTAAGATTTATCATAACTGAGCTTTTAATTTTTAATTTAAATCTTTTAATTTCTAATTTTTTTGAAGCATCATCTAGGTCATTATAAAATTTGGAAGCATTGTACTTAAAGGAGTTTAGCCCAAACTTATATGTTTGAAACTTGTCGTAAAATAGACTATTGCGATTTCTTGTAACATATGAATGAATGTTATGATTTTGTAGGAAGTGAATATTAGATATTAATGCTTTATTAATTATTTTATGCATATAAATTATTTTATACACCTGCATACTTTATTAAAGTTTGAAAGTCTGTATCTCCAAAACGTTATATTCTAGCAAAAAAGTGCATAAAACATTTTTTATAGGGCTTAAAAACAGCTTTCATTAAAAATTTGAAATCGGGTCATAAATCCAAAAACCCAGTAGACAAATATATATGTCTGTCGGTCTGACACGAAAATTTAAAAAACCTTTTGGAACAAGATATTATTTTAATATGTCTAAAGATCGCCAGGGGAAATTTTAAGCAACAGTCAATGGGGACGTTGTTAAAAAACGCCCGACTAATCGAGTCAGAATATGTAATAAATTTAATATAAACTTTAAGGCTACAGTTAAATCCTTTTTTGTATGAACCTACATAAATATTTTGCAACATACCTATAGTGTTAAAAGGTTACGAATTAAACCTTAAGCATTAGGAATAACTAAAAATCTTACTTATTTCAAAAATCTTAAATTATGTATTATGCAATCAAATGTCTTAGTTCAATATAACATTTTAGTTTAAAATATATGACCCTAAAGTTTATTTATATGCAAATTTAATTAAATTTTGTTATTACTTTCTTTCCCCTAGATAAGACCTGCGTTAGTAAAAAATTGATCAAGTACAGGTAAACTTTTTTGACTTTTTTTTGTGCCATACCTATCTTCTAGTCGTAGCTCAAAAATGCACATGACATCTGGTGATTTGAGCTTTTTTGTATATATTTTTTCGATGCGATAATTATCGATAATTTTATGAGATGGCGGTGGCGGTGCTGGTAATGTAACCAAGTAATTAAAATGTTTTAAATCTGATGTTTCAATAATGTACTGTGGTCAAAATAGATATGGGAAAGTATTCTAACATCAATATTTTTGTATTTTCGCTACAACCCATATAGCATACAATATCCCCCAGATATCCTCTCAGTCCTTTTAATGTCGCATGTCCCGCGACATTAGTCGTATATCCCAAGGATATCCCGAATGTATGTCCTGAGGTTATACTGCCCTTATATCCCAAGGATATACGTTATGTTCATATTACATCCCAGGGACGTCAAAAGGGGATGTCCCGGGGATGTCCTTTCACGATATCCCTGGGATATACGAGCAGTAGGTCCCGGGGAAATACCCCTGATTACGTCCCTGGGACACACCAAGGACATTTAGGATGTACAAGGTATATCCATACGGGTTCGGAAGTCGCTCGACTTTCCGTTTAGTAAAAAAAGTAAATCCTGGGGAAGTCGCAAATACCCGTTTAGTAACAAAAGTATATCCTGGGGATATCCATCGTAAAAAGTGTGCAGAACCAATATTAACACAAGAAAAAGTATTGGTTTTGGTCTTATTAAAGAATTTTTTCCTTGTAAATATTAAATGAGACACAAGTGGGATGACCTATGTCAAAAAATTGGCTAATATTACGTATATTATTTATGTATGTTCCCTAGGGGTCCGCCCAAAGCAACGACCCACGCACCTAGCCAGTTTAACAGTAATAATTTTCCTTTCTTAGAAAAACCTCTGTGTAACAATCGAAAGTTAATCCGAGCAAAAATGTCCAAAATAGTAAAAACTGGTAATGATCATGATCAAATAATATTTGTTTTAAATCATACACCTTCAATATGATTGTTTCGTAATCCGATGTTGCAACACTGCTGTGACCTCGTTAGGAGTATATTTTAACACGTTTATTGCAATGGCAAATTCACTGTGATAGTCCTGATAAAGAATCGCAATGTCCGTTTTAGAATAGATCTCGGGGGAAAAACGGATCTAGCCACGGTCAGGGAACCTTGAAAATTAACAGTACAGAAAACGAATAAAAAATAAAGCTGTAGGTATACAGTACCGGATTTTACTAACAATGGTATACTATTGGTATGGTACTATTAAAACAAGCCGTGAAGATATGTAATGCCACGCATTCCATTATATACTATTCACAGTAAATGGTATATTGCATGTTCCCAAATACCTCGAAAATTTATTAAAAAAAAAATCAGAAAAAACTCCAAACAATGTTTTTTATTTTGTTTTTCTTTTAATAAATCAAACCTAAAACCATTAAAAATGGCGTATACGCCCCCATGTTATGAAGCCCTCGATATGATATTATATCAAGTAAATAATAGTAAAAGCTTTATGTTTCATATTTTATTGAAACGTTGTGCCCTTTTCCTTTTAAAATATTAAAAAAAAATGGTTATTTGATAGATTTTTCAGAATGTTTCATACCAATTTGACATTCCGTTTCCGAGTTATCGTGTGCACAAAAAAATGTGACACACGGTCCGTGTGACACGGAGACGTATTCTTCAAAATCGGGGAGTAGAACGACTGATAGAACGAGTCTTAGGTTGTGATCGTACCCTATTGGTTTCAACATTATAAGTCATATTCTAAGGGTTGTTCTATGAGTCGTTTTACTCCCCGAAATTTAAGAATACGTCTCACGGACGGAGAGATAAAAAGAAATAAATATATTTAATATGTTATTTAAAATTTGACAAAAAAAAATCTATAGTAATTTTGGCAGTTTTGGAAATAAATCCACCGATAAACCAATAAGGCCGGCCTTTGCATTTCGGCGCCCTAAAGCAATTGAACTTGGCGCCCCTAGCAAAAAAAGCTTTGTCCCTGATGGTTTCAACCAAAACTTGGCGCCCTACAAAAAAAATGGCGCCTAAAAAAAATACCGTCAAGAAAAAAAGGTTTGTCCCTGACGGTTTGCCCAAAAAAATACCCTCACGAAAAAAAAGCTTTGTCCCTGACGGTTTCTGGCAAAACCTGGCCCCTAGCAAATATAAAATAAACACCCTCGCAAAAAAAAACTCAGGCTAAAAAAACGCCCCTCTAGGCTCGCGCCCTGAAGCAGGGGGTTCAGTTGATTCATACAAAGGCCGGTTCTGTAAACCAAAAGAGTTTTAGTTCGAGAGCTGTGAAGAATATAATAATAAAGCTCGTTCAAATTATATAATGCAATTTAAGAAAATCAATTTATAAAAGGAAATGATTTACCATTTTATTTTATTTATTTATTTATTTACGCATGACCACCATCTGATTTGTTATAGTTCAGAACTAATTTAATAATATTGTATAAGTCTGCCATGCTCGAAAAAATTGTTCCATTTACAAATGACCTTGGGGACTGTTCACCTATTACGTAACGCGCTTAGGGAGACGGGGATGAGAGATAATTTTACAAAGAAAAATATTGAAAATCTAATTCTTGGAATCTGTCTTAGTTATTGGAGTGAACGGAACGGGTGACACTCAGAAAGTTAGGTTTTCTGACAAGAAGCATGAAGATTTAAACAACCTACCTATAGTCTAAGAGCTGGTGACCATTTTGGTATCATTATTTTCTCACAGCTGTATTTTATATATGTCTTAAAGTAAATTCAAATTAAGCTATTTTTAAATCGCCAGGTCCTGGACTAATCTAGATGTAACAAATGTAATGTGACTCGTTAAGTTAAAAATATATTTTTCGGGTACCCCATTTTCCCACCTTCTTGGAGCTTCTAGTACCCAAAGGAACCGGATCCGGAGCCTAGCAATTTGAAAATAGCCTCATTTAAATGTACTTGAAAACATATATAAAATACAGCCAGGAGAAAATAATAAAATAAAAATGGTCACCAGCTCCGACTATTAGTATTTGATCACAGCGCCAAGTTCTATTTCCCCACACTATTTATTTGTGAACATAAAATCATTGCTATTTGCAGATAGGATATTTTTCACTAGTAAGGCAGAGGTATCATGTACTTTTACTAAGTTAGGATATTTTTATAATTAATAAATATAAAGGTCATTTATATGAACACGATATGATTTTTTTAATTCATATTTATGTTATTGCCGACCTTAATTGTTAAAGTTTTGGCAACACGCCAGCTTCCCTTTAGTTTTTGGATAATTGGCCTTCCTTTTGCATTGATAGTTTTAAATGGTACCGTTCGAATACTACAATTACTACAAGGTGGCCTAGAATCAAAATTTATTTACCTGGGCAAATTCTTTTTGCCCAGAATTAATATTATACTCTTCACATCGCGTAAGGGACGTTCAAGTATTACGTAACGCAAATTTTGATAATTTCAGACCCCCACCCCCCCCCGTAACGCTATTTTCCTATACCATTAACATGGGCGTAACACTCCAAAATGACCCTTTATAAGAACTTTTTTTCATATTTTTTAACGAAGAATCACCTCTTAAATTTCTCGAGCTTAGTTCTGAATAACCCTGTATAATACTGTATTATTAATGCACATTGTTTAAGCTGAAGGACCTAGGTCGGTGGCCAATTGTACACCTATACATACATATACAGAGTGCCCCACATTTTCTGCCCAAGAATTTTCTCAGAAAAAGTTGAAAAAATAAAAAAAAAATCCTTTTCATAAAGTTTTGTAAAAAAATCAATTTTGAAAATAACTTTTTTATTATTCACAGTAGAAGAAAAATATAGAAACCACCTAAAAGGTAATAAAACAATACATAAAAAATTTAATTATCATTTTTTTCCATGGTCCTCGTCATCTCCTTCAAAATGTAAAAAACAATGTTTCAATTTTTCTTTCAACCATTTCAGAAAAAATTGTGGGACATTCTTTATGTATTGTATACAATAACGTTAACGTTAATTATTATTTCACATTGTTTTTAGTATAATCTATGACTTAATTTCTTTGTTATACCTAAACTATACCTTTTGCTATGCAAAACTTAAGTGGAAGTGGTATGCCTAGGTATTCTAAACCAGAATCCGTTTTTTTTCGTACCTACAATTAACAAGAAGTTTACACAGTAAATGACCTTATACGAATATTGACTCCACTTTTGAGCAAAACACCATACAAAAGTGTACATTATAAAAACGACAGGGCAGAGTCTGTTTGGACCGAATAATTCAGTTTGATTTAACTTCATTTTCAGTTAGTGTGAAAATTATCCTGAAATCAAGTTCTTGTATTGATCTTGCCTCTAACAAAAATCGAGATCCAAACAATGGTTTTAAACAAGTTTTCCAACATAAACACAAGAATTATATTTCTGAAAAACATTATGTGTGATAAAAATTATAAAAGAGAAAAGATGTTTTTTTTTCTAGCTAGCACTAAACCCAAAAATTAAAAATATATCAAAATGTGCACTTATTAAATACAAAATACATACATATATATCTCGCTTTGCTTCAAACCAAACAACAAACAAAGCTAATTTTAGTTTATTAATTTCAAGAATCGGGAAATTCTCAAGACTTAAATTCAAGACAAGAAATATATTGTCAAGACCTTATCAAAAGAAAACCGTATTTCTTTTGTCCCTAAAAATTAATCGTAACCATATTGTTTACGGAATTGGAGGAATTTAATATTAAACGCATTTTAAAAGGAATCATTGTATTCAATTTTTCCCTCGTTTTTTTAACAACAAAAATATATTTTTAAGCGACCTCTAAATATTTAGTATATATTTTATTTCAAAATTAATTAACTTAGAACACAGAAGAAATAAATTATACAAATAAGTGTTTCTTGCTTTCATTTTACCGGCCATCGTATTATCAGTTCGTTTTAGACTGGTTGGTAAAGGTAGAGTCCTTGATAACAATTCCTTTAAGAAAAATATATATCTGGTCTAATAATTAAAATGCCACGCCTTTAACTATATTATATTAAAGTCATTATATTGCATTTTTTATTTCCTGTTATTATTCTCTTTATAGCACTTAGTGCTTGAAGAGTATTATACAATGGTTGTAAAATTTCCAAAATCTTTAAAAATTATCCTAAATCAATTAGGCATGCAATTTTATCGAATAAAGAAATAGGGAGAGGGAGAGGGAGAGGGAGAGGGAGAGGGAGAGGGAGAGGGAGAGGGAGAGGGAGAGGGAGAGGGAGAGGGAGAGGGAGAGGGAGAGGGAGAGGGAGAGGGAGAGGGAGAGGGAGAGGGAGAGGGAGAGGGAGAGGGAGAGGGAGAGGGAGAGGGAGAGGGAGAGGGAGAGGGAGAGGGAGAGGGAGAGGGAGAGGGAGAGGGAGAGGGAGAGGGAGAGGGAGAGGGAGAGGGAGAGGGAGAGGGAGAGGGAGAGGGAGAGGGAGAGGGAGAGGGAGAGGGAGAGGGAGAGGGAGAGGGAGAGGGAGAGGGAGAGGGAGAGGGAGAGGGAGAGGGAGAGGGAGAGGGAGAGGGAGAGGGCAATATACTATCCACTATGAAGAGTATACCAAAGATTGTGAAGCATTACATATCTTTACAGCTTATTATTAAATTCTTCTACATACTACTTTTTTCTAATGGAAAATATGGAGATTGTTTTGCATATTTTCCCATATTATAAAATACTAGATTTGTTGTGCTCCCCGTGGGAGCCTCCCACAATCAGTTTGCGAGGTTGAATTATCCAGTCTCCTAATCCAGGTGACCAATATTTGACAGGGTAGGTCTGAGAAATTTCTCCTACACTGTAAAAATATTTGCAATGTTATGCCCTTTTGCCCCTTTTGCACTACCCGAATCAGTTTCTCTTTTTATTAAATAATTTTTTATCCACTTCTAAACATTTTTTGTCGGAAATTTTTTTTCATAGGACCACTCGAGTGTACTCTGCTTTTGCCCGTTTTCCCGTTAAGAAAATATATAAAATTTTTTTCATTTTTAATCCCGGAAAAATAACTAAGATATCGGTATTACCCCCCACACAAAAAAAAACATCCACGCCCTTGTGTTCAGGGTCCATGCCAAAATTCAGTCTATGGTCACGTTTCCCTTTTCACGCAAAAAATGGTTTAAAACTTAAGTTCAGCAGTATTAGTTCTAAAAATATCTAGCATCCTTGCTTTCTTAAATGAAGATAGGTTATATAATCACAAAGTATAATTTTTTAAACAATATACCTACGTGTATATATAATTAATTACATTATCTTACAAGGACAATAAAAAAGATTACACATGTAAAATACGTATAAATAATTTTTAGCTATTTTGAAACGATTTTAATTAATTTTTTTTGGGAAATACATATGTTTTAATTAGTTCTAATCACATTATGCGGGAGGTCAGTTTAAAAATATTTATTGAATCTTTGTAATCATAGTATAAATCTGTTGGAATATAAATCTTTAATCTTACAATAGCGCACCAAAAAGTCCAAACCGTCCAAGGGAGTTACCATTTTAAAAAATGAAGTTATGAAGGAAAACCCGTTTTAAAAAATTTAAATTACAAAAAAATTAATTGTTTTTTGCGCATAAAGTAATTAGATACACCCTTTTAAGATAAGCTTGCAAAATTTTATTAATTTTTGACAAAAAATAAAGAAATTCTTTACTAAAAATGCATTTCGTCTCAAAAACTATAAATAATAGATCCATATAATATGGTATCAAAATAAAGGATTTTTTATGAAAAAATAGATAGCATAATAAAAATATACCATTTCATTAAAAAAAATTAAGTCAGATGTTACCCACCCTAAGAAGACCATCCTGTATATTTTTAAATATTTTTAAAATGTGACTTGTTTAAAACCATACAACTTTTCCCTTTAAAGTTTTTCTCTAATGTGGATAGTTTACTATATATCGACCGAGTCGGCTTCGTTGAAACACCCTGTATATTATATGCAATATGCGAATAAAAGTTATAAGAGTAATTTCATATTTCATGTTTATTTAATTAACAACAAACATAACTAATTGTTAGAATAAAGTTTAGTTAAACTATTTTCATTTATCAGAATCCTTTATCAACTCGCTGCTTTAAACTGGCCATTTCCAGTAACTTTTTGCCTGCACTTGTTTATTTTTGAAGTTATGCGAATGCTCACTTGAAAAGAGAAGTATTTCAACAATTATTTTTAAAGAGATGTTTCTATATTAAAAAGTTTATAAAGGTCAAATAAAAAGCTTTGATAAACAAACCTACACGAAAAAGGGTAAACTTGTGTTATTTATAAATATACCTATAGGTACATCTATAGAAATATGTTTGTAAATCCTGAATAACTTTCATCTTTGTCCGTCTGTCCTTCTCTCCGTCCGCATGTCAAGTTTTTTTTTTGAGACTCAAAAACCAATAGATATGCAATTTTCGGGAAAAAGTAATTTCTACAAGAGGAAGAACCCTATTATCTTTGAAAAAAAGCCTTTAAAAATAAAAAAGTTATAGGAGGGACAACTTTTTAAAAATTAAAGTAAGTTCAAATTTTAAGAAAAAATTAATTTATGGAAACATTCGTACCAACGAGTTCAAATTTTGATCAAAGATTCAGAATTAGTGACCTCATAAGCCCTTCACAACGCTTCTTTAGGGTTTTGGCCATGTCTTTGTGATTTGGCCTCACTGTGCGTTGCAATAGTTTTGTATCATTTAGCAACACGTTGCTAAATCATATTAAATTATTCTTCTGCGTGCCTTGTGAGTAAGTGCATATGCGCAAATAAAGGGCAGCCCCACCCTCTCCCCCAGGAATCAGTTTAGCCCTCCCCGGCGATTTTAGTTTATGTGCTGTTTTTAATTCTTTCTTGGAACATTAATATATTTTTAGCTACATAGGGAGCTGTAGCCCCCCCTGATTTTAAGGTTATTTGCGCCTATGTAAGTGGCCAATGGGGTCGAAATCGTAATAAAATTTTGGTTACTAATATGCAGGAAGTAAAAAGTAAAAATTTTGCTTACTAATGGTGTAGGTCGATCGACAAGGTCTGCAAGGTCTTCGATAGTTGATTGACGAATTTGCAAAAAGTGAACGCTCCCATGTTTTTAAAATATATTGCTACTACTTAATATGAAATTAAATAGAATTATACGGGGGGTCAAGGAAACTAGTCCGGGAACCCACGCTCTCAGTAGACTTTTTTTTATTACCTCACCGTTCAGACTTTGTATATGTGTTCTTTATGTCCAGTCAAACAACTTCTTACATAAGAAAATTCTCGGTAGCGAGGCGTTTTTTTTTGGGACAACCCTTAACTTTAGGGCGTCCGACAATAGTATTGCCCGAAAATTCTTGTC
This sequence comes from Brachypterus glaber, assembly GCA_958510825.1. Lineage (NCBI taxonomy): Eukaryota > Metazoa > Arthropoda > Insecta > Coleoptera > Kateretidae > Brachypterus > Brachypterus glaber. The sequence continues at coordinate 18,702,237 of OY294054.1, read as the reverse complement.
GGAGAAGGTTACCACTTGATTTTAAATATTTTTATTAAACCATCCTGAAAAATCAGCTGTGGGGTGCTAACTGTTATGACGCCATAACTAACCTAACATGGTAAAGTTAGGACGTCAAAACATTTAGCACCTCACACCTGATTTTTTGAGGATCGTTTAATACAAATATTTAAAATCAAGTGGTATTCTTGTCAGACAAAAACTTTCGAGCAATACTATTGTCGGACGCCCTAAAATTAAGGGTTAGTCCCAGAAAAAACGCCCCGCTACCGAGAATTTTCTTTGTAAGAAGTTGTTTGACTGGACATAAAGAACACATATACAAAGTCTCAACGGTGAGGTAATAAAAAAAGTTCTACTATGTGTGGGCTCCCGGACTAAAATGTTGTCAGACTGTTTATAGATTTTTTTAGCGCCCATAATAATCATGGATATATAACATCTAATTAACGGACGAATAAACGGATTTTTTCAAAGTTGTTCATAATTTTATAAAAAACATTTCTATATAAAAATTCTATAAAAGTTTTTATGAAAAACGTAATTGTTTTTTTTTGCGGAAAATTGTATTAAAATAAATCGCTTTTCTTCATATTTTAGTCAGGAATAGACTTTTTTCTGCCAAGATTTTAATTTAAATTCAAAATCCTGGAAATTTCGGGATTAGAATATCAATAGCCGGATTAAAGCCCTATTAGTGAGTAGAGCGAAAACAAAAGATGAATGAATAGAATATACTATGCAAATACTACTAGCAATAGAAAATCCGCACTTGGGATTTTCAAAGACCCTGCCAGGGGCGATCCGGTACTGTTTACTTCTGGCATACAGTGAATTTTTAAAATAAAAAAAATCGAAAACTATGAAAATATTAATTTTTAGAAAAAATTCTCGGACAGGATAGCTATTCTCATTTCGGTGAGTTATATTCACGAAATATCAGGCGAAAAAATCCACTCGAAAACAGAATAGAGGCCCAGGTCGATTTTTATTTTGAGCGGGAAACCTTTTTATTTTACTCACTTGAGTACCTAACGTCGTAAGTTATGACTTATCACTATTTGCCGTCAAGGGGCGCTATATTTTAAAGTTTAAA
>OY294054.1:18604021-18700941 GCA_958510825.1 Brachypterus glaber | reverse complement strand
CCGCTGTGTACAAAATAATACTTTCCCCTATACTTAAAAAAATAGAGAATGCAAAAATATCTTGGAAAAAAATCAAAAAAGACTTTGACTTAACAAATTTGCATAAATGACAGTTTTTATCCCATTTGGCCCCTTTTATAGTTTTTGCCATAAATAATCCCAGCCGAGAATTTTGGTTAAGAAACCTATGACCATGTTGCATATTTAAAGTCTTAATACCAACCGTTTTCGAGTTATCGTGGTTACAAGTTTTCCGGACAAACAGATTTTTTTTGCATGTTTTGCTACTGTAGGTTTCTTCCTATATGTTATGATAGAAAAAAGTTAAATTATCAGTCTGTCTGTCTGTTCGTAAAATATTATAACGACCGAAAAATCGAGTATGTTTTAAACTAGAGACTTAAAATTTTGACCACTGGTTTGTAATCAAAAGTTGAAAACTCCATGTGGGACTGTGTAAAAACTTTAATTTATAATTTTTTTTTTGGTAATATTATAAGAACTGTTAAATTATCTATAAAAACTCCAAATGATCCAAGCTTCTCCAAAATTAAAAGGCTTCTTCCAAGTTAAAAGGCTTTATCTCAAAGCGTTTTTTATTGACAAAAATTACCGTCAGACAGTTTTTATCTAAAAATTAATAGTCAGTTAAAATCCAAATTCGTTCATAATTTATTATAAAAACCCAAAGCGATTTTTAATTATACAATTACTACATTAAGTAACATTATAAATATAAGTCCAAAGAAAGTTTTTTTATGCAATAGACCCAGTTACTTGTTCCAAATTTCAAGTCGATATTTTACGACGTGCTGTTTAAAAGCTAGATGTGCTGTATTATTTAAATAAATGTTTTGCAAAAACCTGATCGATCCTTGGCGTAAAAAAAATATTATCTTGAATCAAGAAAAGGCTTTAAAGGCGAATATATTCTCTTCGTTATATCCAAATACACAATATTTTTTTTTGTGCATTAAAGCCATGTTTTCGATCAAAATATCTTTAAATACCAAACTTTTTTTTAGTTTTTAATTAAAAATCACCTTAAAAAATTATTAACTGCATAGGTATATTGTTTTAAAGTTGAAATTGAGGTTATCCTTTATTTTTTTTCCTTGCAAAACCAATATTCAAAAAAGGTGCTTATAAAAAATACAAAAAAATTAAACGCACACTCAATTATGCCTTTAATTAAAATTTACAGTTTACATAAACAATGATCCTTATTAATATCAGATTCCAATTACAAAAAGCTTCATTTTTGGACCAATATTTCTTTGAAATTTTTTTAATGTAGAAATAAACCATAAAAAAATCCGTTCGCGGAAATTTAATTTTTTGTTAAATAAAAAAAGATTTATCTATGGCTTGGTTCCAAAAGGGCCAATGTGAATTTGTCAATAGCAACGTTTTCTTGTCAACTCCGATGTAATATTTTGAAAACGCTGCTATTGACAAATTGACAATTGTACAAGCAACGCAAAGCAAAATAAAAAATTGTATTAATTACACTAATTCAAGTAATATTCAGTTATGTAAAATAGTATGTAATATGATTGAGAGAAAAGCAAAGTAGTTACCCTTATAGCAAAATTGTAAGTAAGCAGTAGTCTATGTACTAGAAAGCAAGGTCAGTTCTAGAAACTAGCAAAAGAATTCTTTTTCTTATATGTCAAGGATTTTAGTATCTAAGTTTATATAAATTATAAAAATAATAAATCGAATAAAATTCCTTCATCCACCCTCAACATTTCATGAAAGAGGCCCTCCATAAATTATCTAACATAGGGTGTTTAGCAAGGCGAGCCCAGAAAAACATGGGTTTATTAAAGAAAAAAGTTCGTTTTTCGAGCTTTTTTTTTAAGTTTTTTTCTAATTTTCTTTTAGCGAAAAACGAAAAAAAATTAAGATTTTTTTTTAAATGATAGTTTTTCATTTTTTGAAAAAGTTTAACCCTCATAACTTTTTTGTTTCTGAGGGGATTACTTTCAAAATTGATAGAATTGATCCTTATAATCAAAGTAAGTTTTTTCTGAAAACGTCGACATCAACATACTTATACACACATATTTATTTTATTTTCTTCCAACATGGATAAGAAGAACAAGTAGATTTTTTTTTATTTATAAGGATCCTTAATAGTCTTCTAGCTACAGCGCAACGAAGAGCATAAACGCGAATATTTAGTTGTTACATCAATAGCAACCACATTTTCCACTTCTATTACAATTAATTATTAACTAATTAACTATCTATGTATATCAAATGTTTCTAATGTAAGCTAATATACTTATGTAATTAGTTCATTTATTATATAAGTATTAGTTTTATTTATTTCTTTCAGATAAGAGCTGGGAAGACTATTTTGAAATATTTTATACTTTGTTAAAAGCAAAAAAAAATGATGATCTGGCGGTTAATTTTCTTAAAACAAAAACTTGAGAACGCTTTGATTTGATTTTGATTTTATGTGAACCACAAGTTTTTGTCAGTAAATTTTTAAGGTCAAACTGAGGAGTTAACAGTGGGTAAAACCCATCAATTATGACATACAAAACTTTAAATAAAGCTTACAAAAATATTGTTCTTAAACTTTTGTTCGTAATACTGTCGGGATCTACTAAAGTCTGTCGTAGTGCCAATCAAGGCATCGTATGTTATGTATAATAGTATTATAACAAGCCGTGAAGAGCCGAAAAAGCCGAAAAAGAGGAAATCTTTAAAGATTTCCTTCAGATTACCTCGTAACCTTCAAAGATTTCCTCCACATTACCTCCAATTTGTACACCTCGAAAAAAACTTTTCAAAATTTTTTTTTGGCAAATTGGAAACTACCTTATAATATTCTAGCGCAGGCGCTGTGAAAAATATAATAATACATAATTAATAATAAATATAAGTCCGGAAGCCCACGCCTAGTAGAATTTTTTTCATTATCATACCGTTGAGACTTTGTATATGTGTTCTTTATGTCCAGTCAAACAACTTTTTACATAAGAAAATTCTCGGTAGCGAGGCGTTTTTTTTTTTGGGATCAACCCTTAACTTTAACTAACCTTCACTAACCTAACATGGTAAAGTTGTGACGTCATAACATTTAGCACCTCACAGCTGATTTTTTCAGGATCGTTTAATAAAAATATTTAAAAGTGGTAACCTTGTCCGACAATATTTTTCTGGAAATACCGTTAAGGGTTAGTCCAAAAAAAAAACGCCCCGCTATCGAGATTTTTTTTATGTAAGAAGTTGTTTGACTGGACATAAAGAACACATATACAAAGTCTCAACGGTGAAGTAATAAAAAAAATCTACCGGGCTATATGGTTAGTTATGCGGGCCTTTGGACGGCGCTTTAAATAACATAATAAAAATGCGATACGATTCAAATTAAACTTAATGATACAGATATATAGCTAACAAAATAATAGTATTTAGTGAGGTAACAACTTTATTGATTTTTAATTTATAGTTTTACAACAATTTTTTGTGTACAGATTTACGATATTTATGTGATATTTATTGTAATGTTTTAACTGGACAGCATTGTCCCAATTCAGTTTACTTTCTATATTCTCTGGTATAAGGTATACATTTACCACGCCTTGGCCAATATGTAGCATATTAGAATGTCCAACAAATTATTTACAATTATATTACCACTAAATTAATAAAATACTGCTGCCGACAAAATAATACTTTGCCCAATAGTTAAACAAAAAAATCAAACAATTTTTCATTTTTTTTTTCGAAAAAGAAAATATATTTGAAAACAAAATTTCTTTTTAAAAAAAAAGTAAAATAATGAAAATCTTTTTTAACCCCGGCCCATTTTTTTTCCAAAAACAGTCTCATCCGAGAACTTTAAATACCGACCTATGGTCCAAATAATTCTTTCTAAAGTTCTCTCGAGTTATTGTCGTTACAAATTTTAGCAAAAAAAAAGAACCGACAGACAGATAGACCTACAGAGAGAATGTAGAATCTCCCACTAAAATTTTGTGCTCTGTTTTTGAATCACCCTGTATATACAGCCTGTTCCAGAACTCGCGTACCGAAATTTAAGAGGTGATTCTACATCCAAAAATATGAAAAAAAGTTTCTATAAAGGTTGGTCCGGAAATGAGCCCTAAGGGAGCTACGGCCCTTCGAAGATGACGTATTGAATGGGGAACAAAAAAAAGCACCAATAAAATTTTAATGCTGCAGGGTGATTCTTCATTTAAAACTGAGCAAAAAAGTATTATACACCAAAACACCTAAATTTAATATTAAAGGAGTAATAGCCTTTTAAAAAGTAACGTTTTTGGTGGCACAAAATGTTACTTCCTCTTAATTGCATTTTTTTTTGATAACGGTTGCTCCTACAGTGTTACACTATATGATATTTTATATGTATTTTTACTCTAGAAATCTATATTTTTTACAACAAATCCAAAAAACATACACATAGAAAAGTTTGGGGCAAAAATGTTTTAAGCCTCATATATTTTGTCCGTCTGGGCACGCCTCTGGATAAATTAAAAAAATAAAAAAACTTATTGCCCTTATTAATACTAGTATACATGCAAAAGCTCGCCGCTCTAGCTTAAACGGTACCCGAGTTATTAATTAAAAACCTTATTTTTATTACAATTTTAAAGGGCCCTAGATCCCTTAGGGCTCATTTCCGGACCAACCATTATAGGAACTTTTTTTATATTTTTGGATCTAGAATCACCTCTTAAATTTTGGCATGCCAGTTATGGATCACCCTGTATTTTTATAACAGCCATGAATGAGGTGACTTTTTTGGGGAAAGCAAGTGTATGTTAAGGCACACTTTCAAGTTTGTTGTAACAATTTTCATGTAAAAACTATTAATTGTTATAAATACTTTGTTAATCACGTAGAAATTGAGGAGAACCATTTCAAAAGTTAATTTTTCGTTTTAGTTGGTTTTGCGTCAACTGTATTCTTATACAGGTTAATTCGTAAATATCATATACAAAAATGGCTTCCATTTTTTTAAGGGTATAAGAATGCCTATAAAATAAAAGTATGCAGGATCATTTTGTATTCCTTTTTCTATGGAAATTGTAAAATTTATTTATATACGACACGCAAACTAACCTTTTACCCCAGGTATATTTTTCAGTGTACCTAACATTCCATGCAAAAAACCGTTTATAAGAAAGTAAACCGTTAATAAGAAATTAAACAGTATTTTTGAATCAACCTGTAGAAATTAACATGATAAAAAAATAGTGTTGAAATATCAATTTTGTTGTGTGATCTTTAAAGATCCTTCTTGTATTGCGAATATGTGATCATTCTTAAAGCGAATTTTGCAACGGACCTCCTCAATTAAAAGTAGACTAAACCATTTTACGTAATCCTAAATTTTTGTAGTCTATAATAAATCATTTCGAAATTGGATATTATGTTTCCTTATTATTATATTATCTTTTTTAATAGACTATCAGAATTAAATCTGAAATTTATATAAAAACTTTTGTAATATTGCTAAAAATAGGCAATAAATATCAAATAAATTAGTACGCGGTTTGTCATTTATGTGAAAACAAATACTGAAGAAATTAAATGCTTTACTTCTTCTAATAAACTCTTCTTTAATATATACAGGGTGATCCAAAAACTGAGTAAAAAATGAAAGACGATTCTAAATAAAAAACATAAAATATTTCTTAGAAACATAGGTTATAAAATGAATCTTCCAAGGGTTGTAGCTTCCTTATTCTTGTAAGAACAATTTGATGTTTTTGATGTAGATGTAAACGTTTAAAAAATATATCTGTGGCTTGGTTCTAAAAAAGCCAATATCACTTTGTCAATAGCAGCGTTTTCACGTCAACTCTGATGTAATATTTTGAAAACGAGGCTATTGACAGAGTGACATTGGCCCTTTTAGAACCAAGCCACAGATATGTTTTAGAAAGTTAGTTGGTGTTTCCTTTTTAAAGAAGAAACTGAAAAGTCAAAATTTTTCTGGAATCACTTCTTAAAATTTTTTACCCTGTATATTTAATAGTTTATTATTCAAAGAGCGTTAATGATGACAATTGAGTCAATTAACCCTGAGAGAGGATGAAATGTATGCAAATGAGCAACCAAAACGAGAACCAAAATTGAAAGTGAGTGACACTAACCGAGTATAATACAATACTTTTTGTATGATTAGTTATTCGGAAATTGCACTTTTTAAGCGAGATAAGTAAATAGATCCTAATCTTAATAAATCGGAATTAATTTGACATTTCACGATTTGCATCAAATCATATAAGATAGATTTATATTTCTGATTTGAATAATCTATTGAAAAAAAAAATAATGTTTTTTTTTTCTAGACTAAAATTTATTGAATAGAAGCTATTAAACAAGCCATTAAGATATGTAATACTTATTTCAAAGTGAATTTTCGCAGTGATTTTTTTTTAATGGAACCAAATATTTTTTCCGAGAAATTAAATATATATTATATATGTATATGGAAAAACTGATTATATTTTTTAAAAAGTGAGGCGATTGCTTTTCCATTTTGAAAATTTTTAAAATGTTGAAATCTCTTTTTATTTTTATATCTAATTTTTAATAAAAGGAAAAATTCATTTACTTTTTAGTACCTACTTTATTTTTTTTTAATTACCGCCTATTACATGAAAAAATTGTTTTTCTTCGGTATGTTTTAAAGATATGCTTGTTATTAATTTATATAAAATTTTTTTAAAGACAATTAAATTTTATTAAAAAAATACCAGCAAAAAGTTAGTAAATGTTCTAAATTTCACAATTTGATAATAGCCGCCTTCTAAAACGGGCACCTTGGGTGGTTGCCCGTTGCCCTGTAAATTAAGACGGCCCTGGCAGGACCTGTATAGACAGACACAAAATAAAGGAACCTTTCAATAATTTATTAGTTTCTGCTCTATTTAAACAATAATTTTCTTAAACCAATTATATTTGTTATTAATTTATATGAAAAGGGAAATTTCACTCCATATAAGTAGCACAAAAACTAAACAAATCTTACTGTTATAACGTAATGCTTCGCATTTCATGGTGAACTCTCTTCGCGGTATGTTTTTATTTAAAAGAAAATGATTATTTTTTAAGTAATAAAATGGCGCCCTCTTTAGAGGGCGCTTTAGTAGATCATTTTTATATTTATAAACATTTTTTAGTATTTTTTCATCAAAAACTGCCTTTTTATGATATAAAACAAAAAAAGTCGAAACGATTAATTTAAATAATTATTCTTTGTAGCAAACTGTAAAAGTTTCACTTTAACAGTGCAGTTATGCACAAGATTTGGACTTTTTCATAGAACTTTATTGAGAAATATCATTCACTTCATACAAACATTATAAATATACCTAAGCATGTTTTTATATAGCTATTGATAGATTAATTAAAATAAATTAAATATTAATTTATAAACACTCCCACAGGGATATGATAATAATATTTACCTCATACATTCAGGATATATCTTTGCAAGGCAAGGAGACTGCGAAACTATGCGACAAATGAAACAAAAAAAACTGTGCCAAACCTTTATATATACAGGGTGATTCAGAAATAAAAGTAGTTTTTATTTAATATCTCTGGAATCCTATAAAATTACCAAATAAAAATTAGATAAAATGATAACCTTTATCAATGTTAAGGCATGTGCAAAAACTCGTTACTGTGGTTTATAGGGTTCCAGAGATATTAAATCAAAACTACTTTTCATATGTACCCTTAGGAGGGTCGTAACTCACTTAGGGCTAATTTTCGGACCAACATTTTTTCATATTTTTGGACCTAGAATCGCCCCTTAAAATTTTGTAACTTATTTCTGAATTAATCTGTATAAACAAACGTGGCAAACCCAGGGTTTCACGGGAGTTGAGAAACGGAACTTCTCGTCTCGTTTATCGCGAGTCTCGATTTTCGAGACAAGAACTAGGTTGATCTTGTCTTAGTCGGGAAGCCCACGCCCAGTAGATATATTTTTATTACCTCACCGTTGAGACTTTGTATATGTGTTATTTATGTCCAGTCAAAAAACTTCTTACATAAGAAAATTCTCGATAGCGGGGCGCCAAGTTTAGTAGAAACCGTCAGGGAAAAGGTTTTTTTTTCTCGAAGGTAATTTTTTGATTTTTTTGGGCGCCAATTTTGTTTTGTAGGGGCTCCATGTTTAGTAGAAACCGTCAGGGACAAAGCCCTAGATTTTTGCTGGTTACGGCCCTGCATTTATAATATTGATTACATTGAATATGTTTAATAACTAATACACACCCTGTATAGTAAGTAATAGGCCAAAATTATTTAATAACAGTTAAATAAAAATATCATACCTTAAAGGTAATTCAAACATTGTAGTTAAACCAATAAACCGAAAAAATATTAATACCAAAACCTTGACATATTACAAATTAAAAGTATCCTTGCTTTCCATAAATTTACTTTCAGGCAAATATATAACTAATTAACCTTTGTTCATAATTTTCTAAACTTACATGCTCTTATAGTTTTAATTTGAAGATATTTAGTCCAGTCAAATAATAAATGTAAATTGCAATAAATGTACACGGTCTAATATTTTAAAGGGTATTAGTGGATAGAAACAAAACACTCCTGTTTATTTTTCACCGGGTGATTTGTCTAAGGGTGTCCGCTATCTTGAATTGTAGGGGTGAGTTGCTTAACATGCATCCTACGATAAAAATGCATATAACCAATTTTGTTAAGGAGGAAATTTCCAAGAATTTTTGTTTGGATCATTTTTTTAATAACGTCCTGGACTTAGGGGAAAAAGTCCAAACATGTAATGTAATTTGATCACAGTGTCAAAGCATCATTTTTTTTGTAACTTAAGTAGGTGCTTTGTATAAATTCATATAACTTTGATCCAAAAGAAAATGAGAAATCTTTTACAAAGGAATGGTTAAATACTTACTTCAAATTCGCCATTTATTTGGCATGCATCAAAAGCATAATTCATTTGAGTAAATGACATGCATTTGGTTTAAAGAATCTGTTTCTTTCAGTGTAGATCCACCCCTTAAAATGTTGTAACTCATTTCTGCATAAATAATATGACAACATTTTTGTGTGGTCCTGAAGTGACATTAAATTTTTGCAAACGAATATAAATTACCATTCACTGAATAATTTAGTTAGAATTAATCAATAAACACTTTTAGAACTTTAAAATAACGTAGGTATTGCCAACACGACCGGCCTTTCTACATATTTAAACCGATTTAAACGTTTTTTACCCTCTGGCTACGCAAATTGGAATTAATAATATGAATACAGTGCGATTATAAAGTGCCGAACAGTTTGAAAAGAAAATACTCTTCGTTTGAAGCCAGGCCTCTGTTAGAGTTGTGCGCGACGAGCCGATGTGATTGCTATGTACAACAGCTCGGTGGCCAGTAAAACGCACACAGCTTTCTTGCATTTTACTCATCGCTAATGTCAGTTTTGCATTAAAAAGTGTTCGGCACTTTATAATCGCACGGTATATAAGTAAAAATTATGGTTAACATATCGTAAAGGGTGCAAGCAGCAGAAATTAAAGATTATAAAAGAATTGGCACAGGATAGAGGAAGAAACAAAAAGTTACTTCAACTAATGTCAGGACAAAGGGCAAATTAGAAAGAAAGTGAAGTCTCAGTCTGGATTCGAACTAAACTCCACAATTTCCAGCCTGCAGCTTAATCCCTCGGACATTAAAATGTATAAATGTATATATGAACTTATTCACACTAACAAATTAACCGTCTTTTGTTTATTAATAATAAATTTAAAAATATTTAAAAAAAGGTATGTATAGTCACATTTATAGTAGAATGTTTACATTTAAAACAGATTGATGTGAGATAGGGACGTAATTAAATTTTATTATATTAAATACGTATTTATCTTATATAGCTCGATGCATAGGACACAAATTAAACAAATTAAAGCCAGCCCAGTAAATATTTATTGTGCCTTGTGGGTGTGGCTTAATCTTTGGTGAAATATGATTGGATAGGGTCGAACGTTTACTGGCTAGAATTAGTCCGCGTGGACTAAACTTTAGAGAATCTGGTTCTAATCCGGACTAGGGCTTTTTCATTTTTTTTTCTTTTTCCGATACACAAAAGTATGTATTTCTAGTAATTTGGATAAAATACAATGCCCCTTAAACACTGTATATATGTATTTATTCCTACTAACAAATTAACCATATTTCCTCTACTAATAGTAACAAACTTTAAAATATTGGAAAACAATGCATGCGCCATTAGTAAGGTTCCAAACGGGAATATCGGTAGTCTAGTTGGTAAAACACTTTTTTTCTATTGTTCTCTTTGTCCCATATGGCACTACACTGTTGAAAAAAAAAATACACAATCGACCGTGTTTAAAAAAATCCGGAGAAAAAATCAAGACAAGAGTAGTTTAAAAATCAAGAGAAGACCAGAGTCACATCGTCGAGAGTCGAAACTCTTAATTAGGAATCGAGACTATTTTTTGGCCTATTGACGAGAAGTTCCATTTCTTAACTCTCGTGAAACACTGTATTATACAATTTGTGTATATGAATGCATTCCTACTAACAAATTAACCATCTTTTCCCTATTAATAATAACAAATTTAAAAATAATTGTAAAAAAGGCATGCCGCATATAGTTACTATTATCGCATATTTTTTCAAATTTATTTAATTTGAACAACAGTGAAAACTGATTATTGAGAGAAAATTAAGCTATTTGCAAATCGCCAGGTCCTGGATCGGGTTCTTTTGGATTAGAAGCCACGAAAAGGTGGTGAAATGGGGTCCCCGACAAATATATTTTTAACTTACCGAGTCAAACACATTACATTTACTACGTTTAGATTCGTCTATTTTCACAGTTTTACACAATTATTAAGTAAGCCAAGGGACAAAAAAGGCTTTAAAAAGTTTATTTTAAAAAGTCTAAAAAAAATTCATTTAATCAAAATTTCATTTCATAAATTCTTATTTCTTTAAAAAATTAAGTATCACGTATGTCAAAGGAACTTTTTAAATATAACTATAAAAATAGCTTAATCCGAATGTAATAAATGTAATGTATATGACTCGGCAAGTTAGAAATAGTTTTTGGCTCATTGCCATAACTTTTGAAGCTTCCAGCACCCAAAGTAACCGGATCCGGAGCCTAGCAGTTTAAAAATAGCTTAATTTGAATGTACTTAAGAGATATATAAAATACAGCCGGGCGAAAATAATGAAATAAAAATTGTCACCAGCTTCTCCCAGTATATACTATGGGATTCGAAGCAATAACATTCTTCACGATTCGTTTATAATTACACTAATCTATCTATGTAGACATCCTGTCTTTTCCGCACAGGTATATTGTTATAACAAATGTAGGTTATGTAGCAGATGATGTTTAATAATTAATACAAAATAGTGTTTATCACTTCACACATAGTGAAATTTCATTTCATTAAAATATTTGTGTTAGAAAATGTGAAACTGACATTCATTTAAGTGAACTTATATCTGGCACTATTGTAGGTTTATCTCAAAATCGTTCCCTTCTAAAAATTTTGTACTTGTATACAGTTAATTTTATTTTATTGGATATGGTTCATTGGAAACTATTTATTGCTTTCATTTTTTATCTTATTAAATTAGAAACTTAATATAGATTGCATTTTTGAAAAGGTTTTTAAGAGATTTATAAGACTGGGCAGTAAGTTCGTAAACACGTACAAATCACTGAAACTGAAAGAAATTGTCTCAATGGTCTAACAAACATTTTTAACAAGTTCTTCAACATCTTCGCCCTGTTGCATTTTACATATCGCACCCGTTACAGAACAGTGTCACAAAATATTGAAAAATGTGTTTTTAGTGTATTATTACTGCTCTTATTGAGATCTACCGATCTGTATCACTGGCATATTCTAACAAGCATAGTTATATGTAATAGGCAGTTATACAGATATGTCTTAATAGTATATTTAAGGACAAGTTACATAAGACACTATTTTGGCGCACGCGTCCATGGTTGGAAAACGAGCCACAAAGCGGGGAGTATTTCAATGGAATTTTAGAAAAAAATGCTTTTTTGCTGGCAGCGACCTCTAGGAATGATTCGATTTTAGCAAAATTTGGCCCGAAGCATTTTTTTATAGGGAAAATAAAATGAAGGGGTTACCCGTTAACATTTCGAATTTTCGCATTTTTTAAAAGAAGCGCCCTAATGCCCATGCGTACGTACATCGAAAAAAGATATCATTAATTTTGAAACGATGATCGTTTTTATTGTATTAATACTTAACATTCCTTGTCTTCATGAATTAATTCATTATATTAACAACATTTCATTAATTAAATATATTTAACATTTTATTAATTATTAACCATTATTATTAGGCAATGATATAATAAAAGTTTTATTATTGAACTTTAAAAGTTTTGTTATAAAACTTTCTTGAAATTAAAAACGTTCATTAATGTATATTATGTATACTTTTAGTTCAGTTTAATGGACCCTTACATTTGGTGTACACAGCAATAACTATAAAAAAAATCGTTTTGGTTTATTATTAATGGTATTTTTCGCTATTAGGAATTCCCAAAACATTTAGAAATTACTATATCATTACTAATGGTTTTTTTGCGACATTCTTTTAAACCTATTTCGGAAAAACAATTTCAAGCTAATCGGTATTTTATTTTTGACCTTAAAAAGATATTTAATTTTAATAAAGTTAAGGTCAAAAATAAAAATTAAGGAAATTAAAAATAAGAAAACCGGCTCTGTAATCAAGTCATTGATCTATAATTTAGGCTTATCGTAAATTTTTTTTGTATGAATATCGTTAAATTCCGGAAAAAAACATAATAATTAAGTTTAAACCAGCCGAGAATACTTCCTCATAAAAACAGTTATGTCCAGAAACAATTTATTATATTTTGGACTTTTGGATTTATTATATTTTGGGAAAGGGGGCGGGGGGTCATGGAAAAAAATGAAACATTTTTAGTGTAGTTCTATTTAACGTTTTATATGGTTTTTAGTTTTTTCTTCTATTGTAAATAATAAATAAATTACGACCAAAACAAATCGCTAGCTCAAAGCGTTCTTAAGTTATCGTGGACAGACAGACAGACATCATTTTTTTTATTGCTTATTTTGATTTTTCTTGAGGACGACTTTTCGGTCTTTTTCTGCCATTTTGTAATATTTTATAACTTTTAATTAGGCGATATTTGATACATCAATCTTCTTAGAAATAGTTTAAAAAATATTTATGTTTGTTCAACATTTACTGGATGTGGAGTAAGACTTTCTTACTCAACAACTTTGAAAAAATAAAAAACAAATATTATCGGATTCTTTTTCAGTCACCGCAAACTTTTAATTACCAATTTAGATAAAAATACTGTTAACCATTTTAAATTGATGATTAGGAAGTGTCCTTTACTGAACTTTTCTAAATGGAAAAAATCATGGCTTTTCCATGTCTTGTTCTAATGGTGTTTCCATCCAGCCCAGGTGTACACAGACAAGTTTTAAAGAACTTATAAAGGAAAATATCTCTTCATATTGGCAGTATTATATAATTACGCAGAAATACGATAAAAATATTTTTTAATCACTTGATGAAATTTTTAAATGTCACACACTACGTAAAAACTACAAAAAATTTCACGGTCGTCCAGTTGATTTTATTTAAATATTTTTTTTAAAAGGATATTGCGAAAAGCGTATATTTTAAATATTTATAGTGTAGATAATACACTAAGAGGTTTTTTCAGTTATAATAACCGTTATAATTCAGTAAACGCGGGATATCATTACACAAAGACGTTTTTTTACACGAAAAAAACATGAAAATATGTACAGAAGAATTGGGTGGATGGTTTTTAACATATTAGTGTTCAATTTTGGTATTTGAAACGTAAAATTTTACCTTAGAATGTATTTTTGTCTTTTGTTTCTACGGTATTACAACAGGAGTACCTTTTTATGTATTTGATAGAAAAAAATATGATTTTTCTGATGGCGAAAGCCGCAGTTCTCTAGGTTAAGTAGTTTTTGAGTAATTGTACGTCAATGTCACATTTTCGAAAAATTTAAAAATGTTGAAAAATAATAAAAAATCTCATATTTTTAAAACGAGGAGTTTAAAAAAAAATCCCGTGAAGGTATTTCTCTAACATCGGTGGGCTACACATAAACAAATAATCAGCCAAATCCGTGACCCAAGCCCTCAGCCCTGCCTGAATCGGCGCGGATATCATCATAATAAACTAAAAGAGCAAAATATTCAAAATATATTAATTTTTATAATAGTTCTATGAAACTTTTCTTTTGCCACCTCACTATTTGGACAGAATTTATAATTTTAATATATTTACAATAAATCCTTTTAAAGGTTATAGTGGCGATAGTAAACAAAATATGTAGTGAATAAAATTTAAATATTCAATGTCAAGATCTTTATTTAAGCTATTCATGAATGTTACCCAGCATGTGAGCAAACTGTCTACTAAACATGAAGCATTTAATTAATAATAAGGTGGATAAGCCAATTGTTGCCATGTTCCTAATATTGCCATCCCCCTCTTAAACTTGTTAGTTCGTCCTCTGTGTCATAGATGGCACTGCCAATATATCTTTTATATCAAAAATATGCCTGTAAATATGATGTATCTGTATCCAGTTTGTAATGGCGAACACAAAAACGCAGAAAAGGTAATTTTTTGAGATTGTTGTCTAAGTAGCTGTGATTCTAATAAGGCCATGCGAAGTAGTTGACAACAAAAAAAAATACAAAAACAAAAAACAACAAGAAAAGAAAGTAAAGAAGAAATCAGAGAGTTCTGAATCTTGGTTCTACTTTTTATTCGAAGATTATCGCCAAACCGATATGACATTGTAATCGATACGTACATGAAGAGTGCTTGGGGCTTATTAACAACGATAAATTTTTATTTAAGTGCCCAAATTGTACCTAAAACAGCTGAAATTGTTATTGTGCCACAATATTTTCTTAGCCAATAAGATTGGTTAAAAGACGATAGAAGAAGAAGAGGACGAACATATTCAAATTATATCATTATGCGTTATGTTTTATTATGCAAGCCTGTGGATAAGCTCTTAGTTTAGTGTTATTGGGTACACATAACCTTAGTCCTGCTTATAGGCATAAACGTAGATGAGCAATAATTAACCATTTTAGCAATAAAAGCCATGATAATTAAAGAAGAAAAATATTTTTTAATAATAAATTTATAACGCTAATTGGGAGTAGTCTAAACAGATTTCTTTGTATTGTTTATACATTATAATAAAAGTATTTACTATCAATAAAATATTTATTACTTTTTATGATATACAACTACTTATACTATTTTATGATTGTGTATGAAATTGTTTAACAAAGTCATTATCTCGAATATGGATGACTTTTTAAAGTAGTTTGTGATTTATGTACCACCTTTTTTTTCTTACATGGTATACTCAAAATATTATACCGTATGTCCATAACTTTTTATGGCTGTTGCATTAATATTTTTATGGAACGATTTCGAAAAAAAAATTATACTCTAATTATAACCATATTTTAACTAGAACGTAATAGCTCCAGGGAAAAAACAATCTAGAAAACCAGAAAATACACGGTAAAAAGTAAACTGAGTATTCAGTTACAAATGGGTAGGTAATTGTAAGGTCTTATCCTATAAAATTGTATTTTAATTTTTGTTAAAAACACGCAACATTTCATGTTCGTCCTTAAATATTAAAGTACGTGACTTTAGAACTATAGTGTTTAAAAAAAAATTTAAGTACATTTGTATAGGCTCATAACTTACTATCCATTTGTAACTAAATATTTAGTTACAAATTTATAGGAAGTTATGATCGTGTTTTCAACAAAAATTAAGGTACAATTGTATGGGATAATAAATTCCGATTTCCTATGATAGGAATCCTATCCATTTGTAACTGAATATTCAGTTTACTATAGTTAAATATGAAACAACTCTAAAATATGCCAATACTGACAAATTTTTTTGGTGAGGTCAGATAAACAGGCAAACAAAAATGTTGATCGAAGTAATTAGAAACGTTTCGTCTAATTATTTAACCGAGACTTTATCAGCTAGGCATTGTTAATTTATATTGTTACACATTTTAAATTATTGTAAATGATTAAATTGGATAAGATTATAATCTATAGATTATAAAACCATATGTAATAATAATTTGTTACAATAGGAATTAACCAAACCAGTTTTATCCGTAATTAAATCAATGAAATTCGATTTGATTAATTGTTAGAAATTAGAAATAATGTTCTCTATTTCAAGTATTTTGAAAGGTTTAAAATAGCGAGGTTATAAGAAAAAGGTTTCGTAGGCATTTTTATAAACGTATATAAACATTTTATAAACAACAGTAATAAGTAGAGATCGGATTTTACCGAGTCGTGACGTCAAAATCCATAGCCGGGTACAACACATTAATAATAATTTTATAAAAATGTTTTATAAGCTATCAAACTACTACATTTATTAAGAAAAGTATATAAATATTATGAAAATCCCCTAACGTTTTTATTTAAGTAAAAGAAAATTTAAAAAACAACAAATCCGAAAATTATGAATTAGTTGGGCATATTTTTTATGTCCTACTAATCATTTAAAGTTGAAATACACAATAAAACAATTTTGGCCACTTTTTTGCCGATTTTTTTTCCTTTTTACTTTAAATTCTTCAAAAGATAACATAACATAAAAAAATGAAAAAAACAATTTTTTAAGTCTTAATTATTTAAAAATGAAATACACAATAAAAAAATATTGGTCAGTTTTTTCCCGCTTGGTTTGGACTCTCGTAAAATTTTGTTTTTAAAAATATTATGACATTTATAGATATAGAATCTTTTTAAAACAAGGTGGATATAAAAGGTTTAATTTTTTTAGATTCTGGAGTTATTACCAAAATGGTTATGTAATTGAAAATGATATAATGATTAAGATACGCAAAAAAAATCAATTAAAAAAAAATCCTATCAAACCTTTTCCTCCTTACATCGCGCAATGTTACCTAAACTAGACTTCCTCGACTTTTTTTTACTTTCTTGCGAAAAACATGATTAAACGGTTAAATTAGTTCCCATTGGATGCACGATTTTAAATAATTGACTATTTTTTGTGCTCTCAAATCAAAACTTGTGAAAACAAATTACCATGTTACCTAACTTTGCTCGAAATTAATTCAATATTGCAACTTGCATGTGTATATGGTAATTAGCAACTGTTTGGAACACACAAATGCTGAGGCCAACAAGACAATGCTTCACCGGGTAAAGTTTACCCTATCGGAAAAGCCGTGAAGATATGCCCTGATTTTTATGGATTTGTTAGAATCTAAAAAAAAAATTATCGGAGAAAGAAAACGTGGCATACTAACAGACGGACGAACAGACGGACATTTTTAAGTGGTTTAGCATTGTATTTAACGCATTTTTTTATATTTTGGACATTTTTTTAAATACTTGTTTGCTGTGAAGTCGCGGGGAATATAGTAACACTGATTTACACGGGTTTTGTACATTTCTACTTTTTCGAGCTGATTTAAAATCTGTTCTCAAAAAAATACGTTTTTGAGATAAATACTCCTCGTTTAGCGCTGTCCTTTATTTCGAACAGGTGACGTGATAAAATTTGGATTCTTGCGAAAAAATACTTTAAAAAATGTACAAAACAAAAAAAAAACATTTGTATTCAGATGCAAAGAGGCTAAAAATTTTCGTAGAGCAAAACATTTGTAAACTATTGATCTAACTAATTTTAAGTAGTTCTCGATTGGATATGTAGGGTTTAGGTGCCAGTTTCAAAAAAAAGTCATGAAACATAGGTACGGGAGTTTTAAGGAAGCTACAACTGTGTAAAGGTGACTTAAAATTTTTGTTTCAATGTCACGTATAAAATTACAGACAAATTTTGGCTAACTAGCTAACCTCCTGATCATTATTTAATGATTTGCAAATAGTAAATACCATCAAATGGTTGCAAAATGAGGAATGCTTGTACTTTTATTGTCATTACATTTATGAAATAAGTATTAACTTAGATTAAAGACTCGCCTTGGCGTTGTTTAGTTATCGTAGCTACAATATTTTCCGGATAGACCAGCTTGACTGGCCACCACATATTTTATTTTCAATTTTCGACCGTTTTACAGGATTATTGCCGATGTTTCCTGTCATATTACCAGAGACGTTTTCGGGATATTGAAGTTGAACTCTCTAGATAATTTACAGAGATTACGATGCACACAAATTACATTACATGAATTTCTCATTACGTTTTATAAGTACACACATAAAAATAACATTAGTCCAACAAAAATAATGAATTTATCTAAATAAAATCATTTAAATAATTAATTAATTAAATTCTGTCGAACTAATACGGCAGTATGTCACAATAGTTGCTTTAGAGTTTGCTACAAAAATAATAATTTGAATAAATCTGGGTTTTAGTATTAAATTATACTATTTGGTACTTTATAAACTATATAACTTATAAAGCTATTTCAAGCAACCAAGCTAGTCACGTTACTATTATGCGCTCTCTCACTCTATGATTATGAACGGCCAAGTTGGAAGGACATATGATCACGTGACATAGTTAGTTGTTTGTAAGACGTATAAAGTTACTTGGCCTCAATGGTATTTATTTGGATTAGGATATTATTTATATCTGTGTAGTTGGAGATGAGACATGGGATAATAAAATGGCCTATAATTTAATACAAAGTTAAATGTCTAAAAGCAGGGAGGGTGCTGCCACCTCAACCACTTTCCACTGGAGGATTATCTACTGCTGACAAGTTCAGAAAATTATGAAGTTGATACCTTTTTTTTTGTTATTAACTGTTCGTCGTCATAAAAAGTTAGAAGAATCTAAGTCTGGATAAAATTTGGGAAAATCGCACTCATGAGTAAAATTTGAGAAAATCGTAATCTTTTTTTTTTGTTTTTGTCGTAATTTGACGTAATAATATTTTTTGTATTGAGTTTTAAAGAAATTAAAATGGAAGATAACCAGGAGATATTTATAATAAGTATTTAAAATACTAAAAATAATGAAAAATAGTATTTATACTATAATTTTTGGCAAACAACACAAGATTCAAAAATACTTCATGTTAGATTTTTTTTAGCTAATATACTTAAAGAGAGAAAAGATAACTCTTAAAAGATTGTCTGAAAATAAAATCGACTGGGTATTTTAAATAGTTTAAAAGTTTATTATTATGGCTGGTGCCTGGTTTCATTTCAATAAGTAGTACTTAGTAAGAAATCCGAGTACCTATAAATACATAAAATAAATAAATATAAATATGTTTTCGAAACAAATCACTCGGTTTTATTTACATTATTTCTTTATTAAATAAATTTTATTTAAAATGTCATCGTAAAGCAACATTCTCAGCATGATAAAATTGAATATTTTACAATTCTAAAAATATCATCTCGAACTTAACTTCCATAAAGTTTTATGTTTTGGATTATGGTCCTATTACAAAATAGGATCAGAATCATGATTTGAACAATATGCAGACGAAAAAAAAAACGAAAGTACCAGACTTGTTTTAAATAAATTTAATAATATATCACAGAGATAAACTTTGAAAATAATGCTTTAAAACGGTATTTCATAAAATCGTGTACACGGTTATACTTTCATTTCGAACTTTTATGCTTTATTTACCTTTACAATAAACCACGTTGCATAATTTCGATTTTATTTTGTTTTTTATTTAAAACAATACATATTATTTTCATAAATTATACGTTTGACATGTTTCATATGAGATTTATCTCACGAATGACTGGCCAATAGAACAATCTTAGAATTCCATGCTTCTCGAGTTTCAACCTTTGCATTTAACCATTTAGCATTACTACAGTGTTATTATTTTAAATGGTACCGTCAACTGGGGTGAGTTCGGACGGTGTGACTTGAGACACTTTTTCGCAAAACCCTCTGAACCAAAGCACGTGTGCACAATTTCTGGGGTTATGTGCACAAGTTGTGAAATTGAACCCTACAACTTGTGCAGATAACCCCACAACTTGTGCACACGTGACTCTAACTTTTGAACGGCGTTAGATATCGACTTAAAATTTGGAACAGACATACAACATAAAATAAAGTATCTTTGGCCATAAATTGTATATTTTTTTAAATTTACAATAACACAGTGGAAAAAAAAACAGGGACAAAATTCTAAATTATTGCATACGACTATTTTTGATACCGCTAACTTCGAATAAAATAACGCGCCATTGGGGTGGTCCAAAATTTTATTTTTGTTTCGATCTTTCTAAAAATGTGTCAAATGGCTTCTTTTAATTATGTTAATGTAGAACAATATCTATAACTTAAAAATTCAAAATGGCGGAGTCAGTGACGCATAGTTTTTTGAATTCCGTTTAAAAGTTAGAGGCTCTGTACCATTTAAAAGAATAACCTTGTATAGCTGGTAAACATTATCAACAAGTTAATTTCTCCTGGCTGAATTTTGCATATGTCTTAAAAAAAATCTCATTTAATTAAAACTATTTTCATGAATTCTTAACCCAATCAAAAATTCCAATCTGATATATACTTTTTAAAGACTGTTTTACACTTTGGCCCCAAAATGATTCTGAATGTAATTATGACTCGTTAATTTAAAAATAAGTGGCTATCGTACCTCTTCTCAACATTTTTTTTGAGCTTCTACCACCAAAAGAACGCAGACCCAGGGACGATGTGGCGCGTCCTCATAAAAAATCAGTTAGTTCTTATACATCTACTGTAATAGTATTGCACTTAATTTTATTTTTGAAGTTTCCTTTTCTTAAAAAATGCATTCAAGTACTGAATACGGAAAACTCCTAGTACGTGACAAAAATTTAAATTTTAATGTTTCCCACTTAACAAAATAGCGAGGTCTACTCTCTTAAAAAAAAAGTGATATCTGAAATTATTTTCTTACCAGTCACATTTATTCACAAAAAAAATAGAAGTGAGCAGCTTTTTTAATTTTTATGATTTTTTTTAAATGTTAATTAAATATTAATATTTAGTACTACACTGTAAAAAAAGTTTTCATAGACCGATTCGTGAAATTTTCGATTAAACCGCAAAAAAAAGTAATTTTCGTCAAAATTTCTCTAAAAAAATCAAACAATTTTTGAAAAATGGTTTATTTCATGATGCAAATACGGTAATTATAGGTACATTTAAACTAATTTTGAATAATTTAAATAAAACTGTACAAAAAAAGTCGCATTTTTTAGCAAAAAAAATTAAAAAATGAAAACCTTAAAAAAATGTTTAATAAATTAAAAAATATATGGCCGAATAGATAATTTTATGGTTTTTAAAATGATGTATCACGCGACCCCTCTTTTATTAAGTTTGATCCCTAAGCATATCAAATATATACCAAAAAATATTTATAGACTTTTGACACGTTCTGTATAATAACAGGACTTTTATTCATAAATATCCATAATAGAATGTATCTAATGTAAGTAAATTAAAATTCTTACAATTGTATAAATAAAAATATTATTTATACGTTCTACTGGTATTAATAACGACCACATATTAAAGAAAATCTATTATATAAAATTCTAACTCACTTCAGCCATCAACGCTCAGCTCAAACCCCTGGACCTAGAAACTTGAAATTTGGACAGTTTGTTCCTTTTATGATGTAAGCCCACTAAGAAGCCTATCTCAGAGAACTCTTACTTTACTATCTCGATATTTGGCAGAAATGTTCTTTATTGATATCGAAAATTATAAAGGAAATATTACCTTATCCCCTTGATTGCGGGAAATTATTAAACAAGGTTAGCAAAGAGATAACTAATTTAAGTTTTTAACTAACCCGTTCGAAGAACGGGCTTCACGGCTAGTATTTTATATTATTTAATATATTCAGTTTAAAGTTTAATAGATTTAAATGTTTTAATCAAATAATTAGCAAACATAATACAATACAATTTCATAATCCGTTATATGTAATTAATTAAAATTATAATGTTTATTTATTAATTTATTAATGATATTAATGCACTTTCACAAATTTAAATTATCTATACCTTTTTTTAAAACATTGTTCCTGAAACTAATTTTTTATAAGGCGAAAAAACTGATGAAGACAAGAATTTTTCGTTTGGACTTTTTGAACTAAATCTTGTAATACAGATCAAAATAATTTTTGATGAAAAAGTAAACCCCGATGTAAATGTAAAAGAATGGAAAACTGCTCACAAATAGTAAAGAATGTAGTGCGCATATAGCTGATGATGATTAACGGATCTGCATACAAACTTCTCTTCCAAATTTTAGTGCTCGTGAAGGCTTTTTAAAAATAAAAATAAAGATCAATTTTCTTGCATGTTTCGTTCAATAAAATAAATAATACTTATTAAAAGATAATTTCAGTTATTTAAAAGCACAACGGTTTTTTGTTCAACATTACCTAACTTGAAATAAAATTTAATAATATGCTATATGGTGTTTAATAAACGTGAGAAAAAATACTTATTTCATAATTTCAAACATTAGAAAATAATTGTTTCAATATTGCTTGTTATTAGGTACATTGTACACAGATGATACGCTCATTTTAAAAACAACATTTAAACAGTTAAATTTTATATATTTTAAGGAAAGTAAAATAACCAACGAGCTAATAACTCTTCTTTCTAGAATACGCATACCGTTAAAATAAAGTATCGCCAACATCTCGGTTTGTTTGTAAACAAATAGTAGGTATATTTAGGCCTGAACAATAACAATTACCAGTAACTGGTATTGTTGCCTCTGTTAGAACAAAGATGTGCGAGTAAGACAGACGAATGTTTATGTTGACGACGTTTTTGTCAGTTTTTAAGAATGAAATGCCTATTCTAGAGAGAAGAGTTATTAGTTCGTTGAAAATAACCCTCACCTCCTCCACACTTTGTCACGTTGTCACGTGACCAAATTTTTTGACCCGAGCATTAATATAACTTTTGTATACTTCGATAAAAAAGGTATAATTCGTATCTTAAATTGTTCTCAAATTACACAGGACCACAAAAAAAATAAAGTTAGTTTTTTGTAAACGAAACTATATTTTTTCTACGTATTTTTGGGCGTTTATAAAAAACTAACTTTATTTTTTTTGTGGTCCTGTGTTATCGAGTTAACAAGACATGAGCACCGGAAGGATATATTTTTTCTGCATGTGGTACTTTATCGGAACACCTAATAATTCATTTTGGAAAATATTTTTTCAATTCATAAATTAGTCATGGTTAGGTTAGTTTTGTGAAAGTGGCATAGTATTTGCAATTAAATAAACCATTTACCATTTTAAATCAACTGTTGATGTTTAATTACCAATATGTTCATTTGCCATATTATAAAACAATTAACTTAATATATTTTTCTTGTTTATTAGATTATTTTTTGGCAGTAGAATAGTACATTAAAAGGAGATACTTACACACATACTGTGTGTGTGATAATTCGCTCCTGTGTGTGACACAGTGTCAAAATTAAACTGAAAAAGGGTTTAAAAGTAGATAGTTCAACGCAAATCGAAAAAAATATGACAAAACAATGCGTTTTTAGCGCACTTGCCAATTGGATAACTTGCCCCAAAAACATCCACTGTAAAACTGTTTTCTATTTGCGAAAAAAAGCAACTTTGTGACATTCTTTGCGTGTTCCAAAGTAAATTTTTTGAAATGCAAATAGAATTAAATTGTTAAACCTATTTAAAAGCCTAATTATATAAAAACTTACCCTAATTTAAGAAGAATCGGAGCTTATAGTGACCAATTATTTCCACCATTATCTTCAGAATACCTGGTATACCAATTTGTGTATCTGAAATATCAGAAAACAAAGCTTAAGACATTGATTTATATTAATAACAATATGTGTACTCGCGCGATAAAGAGACTTGTTTTATACACAGGGTTATTTAGAAATAAGTTCGAGAATTTTAAGGGGTGATTCTACATTAAAAAATATAAAAAAAGTTCTCATAAAATTATATATATATAATTATAAAATACAATTAAAAACGTTAATCGGCTCAAAATTAATGTAATTTTTATTGATATTACGTACAATGTTAGTTCAGTGTATAAGTATCGTTTCTGGCGTGAGTACGTGTATTAAAAATAACCCTTGAAATATAAGCTAAACACCATTACAACAAAACAAAAATTAAAAGAAAAAGTTTTAGTAACTGATTTAATGCTTTCTTCTACAGCTAGTAATTCTTTTGTTTCATATTACAACACTGGCTTGGCAAAAAATCGTAATCATTGAAATATTATACCTAAAAGAAGTAGTATTAATACATGGTACGGTATATTAATGATCGTTTTGATTAATTGTATTAATACTGAGTATAGCTACACATGGAAAAGGAATATCTCAATTTAAATAAATATTTATTCTTGTTTTGTCCAATCCACAATAAAAAAGTTGAAAAAAAAATGAAAAAGGGTCATCCCCACTTACTAAATCTTTCTAGTAAGTAATAAATAAAACCGATACATGTCACTAAAGATGTCACTAGTTTTGTCATTCAATTACTAATTAAAATAAAAAAAATTGCTTTTATTGTTTTTACGTTTGGGTTGAGAATAGTAATTATATACCAAGGTAGAGAAGACATTTTTTATAGCCGAACTTATTAATTTATTTAAGAGTGCGAGGCTATAATAGTCTACTCTACCGTGGTTTATATATTATTTTTTACACTACTAGCGCATTTATTCTTATTATTTAACATTTTTATATTAATAATAAACAAAAATGTTTGCTGGATCTTAATTGACCGCGCAAAAATAAGTATCCTTTGAAATCGCCATCTAAGAACAAATGAATAAATTGATTTGCAAGGTTTTAAAATGTGTGAAAACATCGGTAAGTTGTTTATTTACTGAATAATATGTTATATGCTATTATAATTAATTCATTTATAATATTTGCTATGCTAATTTTTTATCCAATGGCAAAACATTGTTGCATTTTGTCCATTAAAAATTATAAGGTATGACATGTCTTTGCAGTTCAAGGAAAATCAAGTGGCAGATACCAATTGTTTATAAAATTTATTCCTACTGGTTAAAGTAGAAGACTAAAAAAACGCCATCAATTAAGTACACTCACGAGTAAAACCATATCACCCTCACTAATTGTTTAATTGCCTAAAATTTCTCGTCCCCCAAAATTCACTGTCTAAAGATTTCCTTCGAAGGCAACTGCCCAATGGGAAATTTGATCGGAAATTTGAGTATAATATATTTTTACTTAAATTAGGATTTTCTTTCTCTGTGTATACCGATCTTCAGAGCCCACCCTGACAAGAAAAAGAACAACCACAGTTGGATTTATGTATATTTTTTTAAGTTTATTAATTATAGTTTCATGTTTTATATTCTTCATATAGTACAATTCAAATAAAATAACTGTGTGTTATGTGCAGGGCCCGGGAGTTCTGGGACCCAGAACCGTACTCATAAAATTTAAATCTTTACTTTCTAAAAACAAAATGCGTTTAAAATATATGTATTTAACAAATCCGATTCTGTTAATATTAAAAATTTATCAAACTTTGCCGCCATATTAGACCCTCTATTTCGAATTTTTCATTTTCAATAACGGATTCGGTTTCAGTATTTTCAAAATACACTAAATGTTACTTTTATCAAAATCCATTAAAATTCACTAAATTGCGGCCATATTGGATCCACCATTTTAATTTTTAATTTTCAATAATGGATTCAGTTTCAGGATCCTCGAAAACCCCTAGATACTATTTTTTTTATCAAATCCATTATTCACCTCATTTGTCGCCATAATGGATCTGCCATTTTTAGTTTTTAATAGTTGAAAAAAATAAAATTGATGCATTCGTTCAAAAGTTATTGCGTTTACACTTTGAATTAAGAACCTGTGGGTTAAAAATAGCTTTTTTTTATATTTACAGATAATTTATCAAATACGAATGAATGAAATACTTGTGTTTTAAACACATTTAGGTTCAAAAAAATTAAAACGAGTACGAGCCTGGGTCCCACGACTCGCGGGCCCTGATTATGTGTGTAATTAATTAGAGTTGGGCCGAATAAATCTTAAGTACTGAAGATATGTAATGCTTAACATTCTGTAGTATATTTTTTTTACGTGTGTTGTAAATTTAATAAAATTAATAAGGTACTGTTCCACCGCACTTATTTTCTTGCGCAAATTTGCCAATTACCGATTTTGATTATTTTATTGTCATTTTTGTAATCAACTTGCATTTATTTTCGGTTGTTATGAAAAAGTAAACCACCAATGTAAATTTTATTTCGCCAAAATCGTTAAAGCCGTTTTTAAGAAAAACGAATTTTTCGATTTTTTGTAAGTTGCAAAAAAACTAAGAAAACTTCCCTGAGCAATTCTGTAATTGAGTATGGACTATTAGGTTGAATTTTCAGACGATATAATATTATTAATATATTAATATGCTATAACAATTTTCTATATTGGCCAGAACTTTTTTCTAAGGCTTTTCAAGCTTTATTTACCTGTCCTGATATTAGTCCAGTCAAATTATAAATGTAAATTGCAATAAATGTACACGGGCTGATATTTTAAAGGGTAGTAGTGGATGGTTACAGAACACTCCTGTTAGTTTTTCACCGGGTGATTTGCCTAAGGGGTGTCCGCTATCTTGAATTTTATTTTATCGTAAGATGCAGGTGAAAAACTAACAGGAGTGTTCTGTTACTATCAACTAATACCCTTTAAAATATCAGCCCGTGTACATTTATTGCAATTTAATACAGGAATTTTTTGTAATATGACTGGACTATATGAAGTGGTTATAACCAAAAATATGTTTATACAAATATTTCTATGTGTTGCAATTCATTTAAAAAATAATAATGTACGTTTTATTATCATTACCCTAATAGGTAATTAAAAAAAAATTAAATTTTCTTATCATTATACCAAAATATCATTTACTATGATATTTGTGACCTTATATAATGTAGAAAGTATTACATTCCTAAACTTTACATAATTACATATTTAGTACTTATTTAGTTTTATATATAAAATATTTTAAAATAGCAGGAAAAAATAATATATAATTTTTTAGACATGCAAGGAGCATTTAAATATTAACATTGGTAGTGATTCTTACAAAAGGTTACGTTAGGAGTTACGAACTAATAGTCCAGGGATATGAAACTTTTGCCATGACACTGGATCATCCAGAGGTCTGTCAAGTATTTCAGGTAATACAGTTGTATAGAAGCAAAAATTTGGTGGGGTTTTTAAAATTATAACAATTAAAGGTCAGAAAATGTCTATTTTTGCACATTTTTGCATACCAGTAAAATAGTTGAGTTTTTTTTATCAACAATCAAAGTAACCATATTATAGGAAATTAAAAAACCTTCAAAATGGCGTTTTTAAAATGTCGATAGGATCATTTGTTGCTTAGAAAACTGCAAAAAACGATCAACATTTGCATATTATTCGATAAACAATAAATTTTGAAAAGGTCAACCTACCACTTTGTAATTGTGTAAAAAGTTGCGTCTTATAGTACTCAATATGTGGTTAAAATTTCAGAAGGATTCATTCAATAGTTTTTGCAAAACTGCAATTGTGTATCCCAGAGATGTTTTTTTTGCGATAATATTATGCGTACAATAGTAAAGATATAATGGTATTTTATGAAAGGGGAAGAGTTGTTTTATCAAAAAGAAATTATTAATTTAAAAAAAAAATCGATTTTAGCAAAATCTCGTTACAAAACACCCCTAAGTTGATTCCATCTTATTTGAGAATATAAAACTATTTGTTCAGATATTTAAAGCGCTTCAAACAACGAACTAATAACTCTTCTCTCTAGAATAGACATTTCATTCGTTAAAACTGACAAAAACGTCGGCAACATAAACATTCGTCTGTCTTACTCGCATATCTTTGTTCTAACAGAGACAATACAAGTTACTGGTAACTTTTATTGTTCAGGCCTGAATATACCTACTATTTGTTTACAAACAAACCGAGATGTTGGCGATACTTTATTTTAACGGTATGCGTATTCTAGAAAGAAGAGTTATTAGTTCGTTGGCTTCAAATTAAACTAGTGATCAATTAGCCCTCCTTTCCCCTTTTACTTTGTCATTTTATAAATAGATAATAGATTATGTAATATGTTTACATTAATTTTATTTGTATGTTGGTATTTTAGTGAATGAGTTGCTTAGTATGCATTGCTTCTTTTTCTATACTACTTTCTTTATTACATTTAAGGAAAATGGAAGTACTAATCTGGATTTGAATATTTCCAACTTCATGAATTAATCATGCTATTGTGAAAGTACAATATGCTTATATCAACAAAAAAAAAACAGTAATTATTATGTTTTTATGTAATTATGTATATCGATTTGTCTGTCTTTCTAATATGATAATTAAAGAAGGAAAAAATTGGAGGTAAAACAAACATATTAAGATTTGGAAAACAACCAGAAGATAGAAAAATTAAAATTGGCGAACATAGTTTTGGAGAAGTGACAAAATTTAAATCCTAGGTAGCTAGGAACTATGATGGGAAAACTGAAATCAAATAAAAAATACTAACGCCTTATAATATGAAAGGAAGAAGAAAACCTAAGTATAGCAAAAAGTATAATGTTTAGGAAAATAGTAGGTTTAATACAGATTAATCAAAATGAACAACAAAAACAAATTAAGAAATTATGCAGCTTCTCAACGGTGAAGATATCATGAAGAAGATCATGAAGAAGATCAAGGAACAAAGAATAATCTGGCTGGGTCATATCTGGGGACTGACCCACCTCTGCGTCCGTGGTGGGGTAAAAACTGAAAAAAAAGTTGTCCCCTTGCCCAAGAGCAATAAGGTTCTTTCTTTTCTACGAGGGAACTCGAAAGTAAAAAATAGGAATGTACCACTTTTTATATATGGGCAAAGAAAACGATACTTTATTTTGGAACACTCTGTACCTAAATATTATGAAATGGCAACATTTTATTAATTAAGTTACTAAAATGTTATATAATGGTTAAATGAATGAACCTATTGATAACTGTGCATAAAATTTCTTATAGCTAAGGTGAGCATTTATTAAATATCAAGCATAGGTCAAGACTATTCTGTGATAATGTTATATTACGGCTATAAATTATATAAACTAATAAACTAAAAGTTATTAGCAAGAACAAATCTTGTATTATAATATAATATTATAGGCACTAATAAACAATACATGTTAAAAATATTTTTATGACCGGGCACAAATTATGTAAGATATTTCTTAAGGATTTTTAAGATTCATACTCAAGTTTTAACAAAAATAACCATGTTCAACCCCATTTTAAACCCTCAAAAAATGTCTAAAAAAAATAAAAAATATATGTTAGAACAGAAAATTTAAGAGCTTTTACACAGAAAAATATTGTCTTAAATCAATAATATAGTGATTTGTATATAACGAAGAGAATTTATTCTTATTTTGAGAATATATTCTCCTTTCAAGCATAACATATTCTTATCCTTTCATATTTAAAGCAAAATTTTGCTTTAAAGGAGAATATATTCTCTTCGTTGTATACAAATCACACATTCTTGATTGAGGACAAAAAAAAATCTGTTTTCAAGACCACCTTTCCATTTAAAAAAAATCCCCCAAATGTCAAATATGCAGAAAGATAGTTGAAGTTGTCTTATTTACATATTCCAAATTTAAAGTCGATATCTCAACTCGTTCAAAAGTTAGGGGGTGACTTTTGACCGACCCTATTACGGTATATATTTTTTCTTGTCAACTACCCAATTGCAATGTTAACAAAGCAATGTTAACTTTTTGATAAAGGCTTATAATCTGTATTATGTGTTGAAGTTGAAAAGAGGCACGTGCTTTTATGCAGTCTCATTTTATTAGATAATTTACCTGATGATATAATTTTATAAGTCCTGCCACCCTCTAATTCTATAGCCTTTACATAAAGCCCCTACACTGCAAAAAAAAAAAACAAAATTTGATGTAAAAATATTGCAAGAATATTTTATGGTTTTTTCCTAACAAAGTTTTGTTTTCAAAGTTTTCTACAAGCAATTTTATTTAGTTTAGTATTTTATTATGTTTTGTTTTAATTGCGTTTATTTTTACTTGTCTGGCCCACTGTGAAGATGTTACAACGCGTGATACTAAGGCCAACCCTGCAGAATGCGAGAGTCTTAAAGATCAAGACTCTTGCGAGACAATACAAGAAGTTTATCGTCGAGAAATGGTCAAGTCAAGATCAACCTATTTTTTGTCTCGAAAATCAAGTCTCTTGTGAAACCTTACATGTCTATCCCATGAAATACAAATTAGAGGGATGTTCTATTAAACAAATATGTGTTCTTATATTTATAATTTATTTTTAAATGTAAGTTTATTTATTACAACAGAAAAGAAATCAATGTCAAATCGATTTTTTTTCACCTATGACAAAACATTTATTATAATTAATTGTTAGCAAATCACTTTCTTACTGTAATAAATATCAATGTTAGATATAATCATCCACTTATGTAAATATTAGACTCATATATTAGTTTTGGCAATAATAAAATATAAACTGTACCATAAATATCGGAATATAGAAGCTTAAAACTTTTAGAATCTAGTTTACAATTCTGAAGTCTCCGAAATTCTTAAAAAATCCCGATAATCTCGAAGATAATACTAAACAAAACGTTCTAGTAGCACGGTGCTACAGTTCACTGACACTGATGCCAGTGCTTTGCGAAAGAATTTTACACTACGATATTTCAAGAACGATTTGATATACAGACCTGAAATTTAGACCAAAGGTTTTTTCCCACGTAGAAAATTTATGTTTCATATTTCTATATCAAAGCGTTCTTGAAATATCGTAGTGTAAAATTTATCGCAAATGACTTGCAGCCTTGCACAGACCATACTCAAGATTTCCTTCTACGTTTATTTATATTACTTCCTAAGGGATTTGCGTGACTTCGGAACCACATAAGGTACAAATATATTTATTGTTATTTTGTGATATTTATTGCAAATTTTATTATTTCAAGTGGTATATATGTTTTCACTCGAACAAAACAAATTAAATTAAATTTAATTGTAATTACCTGACTTTTCATTAATTGATTTAATGATATTTAGCCAATCGTTGACTTTTAACTACGGCAAGGCACAAGTGCAATAAATTGAAGTCGGGACTAATTATTTTTTTATCACTAATTAATTGCTAATTTTGACATTAATAAAAACACTAATAATATATTTACAATCATGCATTAAAATTTCCGTTTTGTGCATTATAATATACCGAGATTTTCTAGTGCTAGTGAAATGTTTGCTACGGCTCGTGTTAATGATTTCCTAGCTATTCGTAGATTTCGGGCTTTTGGGTTCCGCGATCGGCTGTATAAATCTTCCAACCTCTTTATTGTGGCTCTGCTGAGGAGTGACATGTATTATGCTTCTTATGCGAGGCTCTGGATGTGCCTTTAACGTGCCGCTGGGTCTTGTACGCAGGCTTATAACGTTATGTTTATGGTTATGCGAGACTGGGGACGGCGTCTCAGCTGACATTATGTGTACGACGCAGTGATATCGACTACGTGGTGTCGGCAAACTGCCCACTTTTTTTTAAAGGTGTATGAGTAATGCGCCTTACAAGTTAACAACTTGATCGTTAAAACATAGTTTTATCTCTATATGCATATCAAGATCACATACAATTCATATTATGCATGACATGAAAATACATTTTTCCCAGGTTTTCAAAAAAACTATTATGCTTTTTAATAAGACACGACAGAATAAGTATATGTATAATATAAATTACTTAAATGTAATAATTGTATAGCTTACTATTATGGTATAATATGCAATTTGTAAGGTTTTGCTTTTTTCCGGTATAATTATAAGTTGTTATTGTTGATTGTGGGTAACCGGACTTAAAAATGTAGCAAGGTCGTTTGAAATAATAAAAAAATCGACTATGTATAAACGGCGAGTTAAAACTCAGTTTACTTTCACTGTTACGTTAGCAGCCACTTAAGGCGCGGGCGTGCTACTAAATTATGTTAGATAATTACCAATTCACCTCTATTTTTATTTATAAGGCTATTTATGATAAATTAAGGCAATTTTAGCAATGCTAACAATAACTTTATAACGCTTTACTATGTGACGCTTCACATGGAGAGGGACCCAAAGTGTAAAGGGTAAAAATAAGATTCTATAATTTACATTTAATGCGTTTTTAAAGTCTCTTCTAAAGAGCTACAGCATTTTAAAGAAGGATTTCCAATTTCTATTTATATGTAATGTGCCAGGTTAACAATGTTAACTTAATAGGGTCTATTTAAGCTACAGATATATTTTTTTGCCTGTATTCTTGTAGTAATTTGGGTCATTTTTACTATTGTTCGTAAAAAGTAATTCTAGGGGCGTGCAAAATAGGAAGTGGGTTTACTTTTTTATCTCATTTTTTGCATTTTTCATATTAAAGTAAGATTTTTTGATCATGTTTACATAAAAATTTGCTTATTTTAACAGCATAAGGGACGTTCAAGTATTACGTAACAAAAATTTTGATCATTTTGGACTTTTTGGTGCTCTAATAGCAAAAAGCAAAACTCGATTTTTGCGCACAAATTTTTTCCAGCTGTCACCTGAAAAGAATGAAAGGAATTACCTCATTCCCCGGATGCCAGTTAGAAAATTTTTAACAGTATTGCAGCATCACCGACGATATGACCAACCGTTTATAGTAACCTATATCGATGCAGGACAGAGTTGACTTTTAAAGTTCTTCTTGATAAAGTGCCTTTTTTTGGTATTGACATTTCTTTTTAATAACTTTAAGGTCCTTTTTGGCGTGCGACCTACGTTTTTGAAAATAATCGCTTTATGTAAGCTAATAATGTAAAATTAGATGCAAAACCTCCCGAGATCTCTAGCTCACATATTCGAGCTGTTGCCACGGCTTCACGCATGAAATGGCCTAGAGATTTTTAGAGAGTTTTTGAGAAACTTTTTAAAAAATAGTATTTAAATTCTGATTCAACCGGTATAAAATGTGTAAATAAGGTCAAATAAAACCATTAATCTCATTAATGATTTATTTTATTACATCAATATGTAAATACTTTCCCCGTCATTTCTGATTTATTATTGTCAATATTGGTGCTTTACTTTTTCTTTAATTTATTTGACATTTTATTTAAATTGTGTTTTTTTGTAACATACTATTGTTACTAAAAATACAAGGTACGTCAGAGTTTTAATATTATTAAAATTCACAGCGCCAGCGCTAGAATAATTATATACGGTAGTTTCGAATTTTCGAAAAAAAATCAAAAATCGTCCTAGACAAAAAATTGGACATTCTACCAAAAATGTTGCCTTTTGAGTGTAAAAAGCTCCTTTATAGTTAAGAAAAAGTGACCTTTTACAGAAATGGATACTCGGTAAAAAATACTTAAAAAATCCTTAAAAAAGTTATTGTTAAACTTTAAATTCAAAACAGTATAGGATTATACTAATTTAAGCATTAATAGAAAATTAATTAAAGGATTAATAGATAATAGCTTAATTGAAAATGTCAGATACGGCTTTTCTCGTAACATGGCGGCATACGACATTATTAAAATATGATTTATGGTGCATAGAATGTAAATAAAATATAAAAATTTTAATAAATTTTAATATTTTATTCAACTTAATGTTTATGTCTGCAATTTGTTATCGGAGAATAAAATCTTGAATTGTAGATGAAACAGCGCTAACAATAAAATTGAGATGTTTGAAATATTCTATTATTATTTTCGATTATTTTTAAACAAAATTGAAAACGGTCGTATTTGCATAAATAAAAATAAAAAAATTTAGGTGTTTTGGTGAAGAATACTTTTTTGCTAAGTTTTAAGTGAAGAATCGCCCTAAATCATTGAAATTTTATTGGTGCCTTTTTTGTTCCCCATTTAATATGTCACTCTTCGAAGGGCCGCAGCTCATTTCCGGACCAGCCTTTATAGAAACTTTTTTTCATATTTTTTAACGTCTTAAATTTCTCGAACTTATTTCTGAATAACCCTGTATAAAATTATTAATAGTAGTTTAGTTTATGTATTTAAGAAATTATTATAGTCTACTATGATAATTTAAATTCATGTTAGATTGGCTATTAAAATAATTAAACCAAATTAAATTCTAATGGAGCTCTCTCTACAACTAGAATTATGAAACAAAAGACGTCTACCCTATCTCTATCTCATTTGTGCTACACTTTCCAGCCAATCAAATAAATCCTGTATTTGTTTTCATACAACAAATACAGTATTTATTTGGTTGGCCGGAAAGTGTAGCACTGAGCGCAGGAACGAACATAGCTAATGTGAATCTGCAGAATAAGATAATTCTACTAAAATTTAGATGGCGCCAGTAATTTCTTTAATAAAAATAATACTTTTCGCCCGGCCAAGTAAATATTGTATTTGTTCAACAAAGAACAAATACAGAATTTGTTTGGTTGGGTGGAAGTGGGAGTGTATTTATGTCTTCTATCCTTTTTGGGTAGAACTTTTGTCCCTGTCTAATCTAACGGGAGAAATCGCCATTGAAAAAGTAATTTGCAAGAAATATTGCTCTAAATAATAAACAATTAAACTGCTTCTATTATTTCTTCACGTTGCACTAGTTCTATACCCATCAAGAATAAATTAAGAGTACAAACTTCATAAGACGTTTAACGCCATTGGCCCGTTTTTTCAGAAGAAATAAATATTTGTTTTACTCAAAGTTTTACTTTTTGCGGAACTAAAATTTTGACAAACTTTATTTTAAACTCGATAGTAGTTTCGTGTTGATTCTGTAATAAGTTAACACCAACGAACTAATAACTCTTCTCTCTAGAATAGGCATTTCAAACTGACAAAAACGTAGCCAACATATACATTTGTCTGTCTTACTCGAACAGCTTTGTTCTAATAAAGACAACAATAACAGTTACTGGTAACTGTTATTGTTCAGGACTAAATATACCTACTATTTGTTTACACACAAACCGAGATGTTGGCGATACTTTATATTAACAGTATGCTTATTCTAGAGAGAAGAGTTATTAGTTCGTTGGTTATCACATAAATAAATAAATAAATAAATAGTCAAACTTATACACGGTGTTTGCAGTCTTATGTCAAATATTAAAGGAAATGATTCTACATCAAAAACATGAAAAACCACTATAGGAACATAGGTGCGGAAACGAACCTTTAGGGAGTTATGAACCTTTAAAATTGTAATAAAAATAAGGTTTTTAATTATTAACTCTGGTACCCTTTGAGAGGTTTTGCATATCAACTAACCTTGATTAGGCCCATCTTCGTATTTTAATGTACTTATTTTAACCAGGGACGTGAGAAACGGGGGGGCTTATCAGTTTTTTTTGCCCCAAACTTTTTTCTGTGTAACTTTTTTGTAACTTTATTATTGGAACATGATTCCTCAGGTCAAAATACATAAAAAAGGTACTCTTGTTGTAATACTGTGGTATTAACCGTTTCGATGAACTAAAAATTAAATACTAAAATGTTGAAAACCAAAATTTCAACCGATGCAATATGGCGTATGGAATTTTAAAAATTGTAACTATTTTTAATAACTCTCCTATTAAAATACTGATTTCACCCACAAAAAATAATGTATAAATATACTTTGTTGAGGGTAGTTTTTTTCTGGAGACTTTGTCTTCTTAATTGCCGCTAAAAATTAATCAGTATTTTAACCTTTGTTAACGAACCGCAACAAATGGAATACCTTGAACCATGCCAACAACAAGTGCATGAAGTTTTTTGGCATTTCTCGAAAAAAATAGTTGTTGCATGGTTGATTACATGGACCAATTTTTTTGCAGTATTAATGTATGTTTGAAGGTCCCATTAAGCCGTAAAGATATGTATTGCTTTCTATGTTATAGCACACTCTTTGCAGTACTTTGCAGTAGCTTCAAATATTCGGTTTTTGTTTAATAACTTAGGAACCCTTTCAGCTCTAGCAACTAGGTCTTAAGTTTAATCTAAACTTAATAATGCCTATCATCCTTTGTTTTTTCATGTATTTATTTTAAACAGAGGCGTGTAAAACGGGCGTCTTATCACTTTTTTACCCCAAACTTTTTTCTGTGTATCTTTTTTGTAATTTTATTAAAATGATTCCCCAAGTAAAAATACATAAAAAATGCACTTTTCTAACTAACAAAAGTATTTGTTTGTCTTTGAAATGTTAAATTTTACCTTTAATGGTTAAGTTGCGGTATTACAACAAGAGTATGTTTTATACAAAATTAAAAAAAACAATTGTTTACGAATGAGACCTAGATTAATGTTTTTATAATTAACTACTAATTAGTTAATACTCTTCTAGGTGCACAGTTACGAATAGTATAATAAAAGTGAAAAGGCGTGGTCCATTTTAAACGACCTTACTATCGCCATATCCTTATACCAGTTTATTGTTTTGATTTTTTTTTTCTATGCTCTTGTTTGATCGTGATTATGTAAATTAAGTAGTCCTTCCAAGGATATAAGGATTTTGGAACCGCAACCTTTTATGTTTTTCGTGGTTTCAGTAGCTGTCATACGAGGGTCATGTTAATTTTTTTTTTTGGATATTGACTAAATTAATTAACGTTAAGGTTTTATGTTGCTCAGTTTCTAGGGTACAACAGTGATACTACAAACAGTGGTGCTGAAGTACTTAACTGGGCACTGCAGTGTTTACACACTAAAAACTACATTGGTCAAGGTGTCTCAATATTTAAACTCTCATTATAAAAGTTTGACATTAAAAATATAATTATTTTGTTTGTTTAATTATTTAATTTGCTTTTCAAGTTTGTAGAAAACATTGCTTGTTTGATACGAAATAAAAGTAGGCCACTTTAAGTGGCATTTGGTGACTTGTCTATGATTTCCATATGCAGGTGACCCTGCAAACCACACATTTTTCTCGTAATAAAACAATATTTTACATATATTTTTTTTAAAACGGTAGCTGTATAATATTTATAAAAATACTGAAAAACCTCGGGAAAATTTAAATTTTCCAGAAAAGATTTTTCATCTATTTATATTTTATACTCTGATTTCCGCGAATTTATTAGATATAAGGAGTCTAGCGGGCCCTCTTTGATATCTTCTTAATGTTATCATTATATGAAGCCCAAAAAAAGATCCGGCAGGTTTTCATTAAATGTTAAAAATAAAAAGAAATAGCAAGAAGGAAAAATTTAATAGGTAAAAAAAAACTCAAAGACTCAACCAAGAGGAACTAAGAGATCTCCCCTGGGCCAATATCCTGACCTTTATTGAAAGGACGGGCAGGTTCAAGGAGGACTCAAATTAGTAAATGGCTGGGATTGCCTGGGGTGACAAAAAGGGCCAGAAATGGCCTAGTTGTCCGGCTTTGGCCAACCCAAAAATTTACTACTATTACTACTAATAGGTAAAAAAAACTTTTACATTGACCGAATAAATAAGCTCGGAGCTGTTCACAATTCACAATTTTTGCTATTTGTAGACCCTCCAGTAGAGCAGCTATATAATTGGAAACTTCAATGTATGCATCTAAAAACTCCATAAGCATTATAAATAATGCAGTATGAAATTTTCTAAATAAAAAAATTCTATAACTCTGAGAATTATATTTTTTAAAAATATTCCTCGGACAGGTCGATTTTTATTTTGAGCGGGACATTTAAATTACTGACAAGAGTAACGTCATAATCTTCTGCAAGAGGTGCAATCCAAAAGAAATGTGTTACCCTCGTACAAACAGGCTCGTAGAAGAATGTAACTTTATCTTAAATTTTTAAATGATTGTTTCTTTAAAAGGAATAGTTGTTTACCATAACCATAATTAACATTTATTTTACAGATGTATTACAAATGGTATAAGTATTTATTAATTTAAATATTCAATTAATACTTGAACATATTTATAATTAATTACAAATCTTATTAATTTTGATTATTATGGCCATGTTGTTTATCATAAATTGAGCTACCACAAACTATTTATGAGATGCTAGATGACCCAGTGCACATTTTAACATTGGGCGCCACTGAAAATAATAAATTATACCTAATAGTAATCTAAATCAAAATTAAATACGTTTAATGACACTAAATTTTGAAAAAAACCTATTTTTTCCGGTTCCGTAGTTTACCCATTGCACAAGTCAACTTTTTAGCTTCATACCCTGTGCATACTCATTAAATATTTAAAATATGTCCAGAGATGGCCCCCGAACACCCCTGATTTGCGTTCATTAGATTTTTTAAGCAAACCAAATAAATCTATCAATAATAAATGGTTAAATTTAGATACCTGGGTGCTTTTATAGTAACAAAAATAGAACATGTAAATATATTTAAATCACACTGTTCAAATTTATATATTTTTAAATAAAAGATTACCCCCGGTAGGCAATGTGGGATACCTGCTATAACCAAATTTTGATGTATTTGATATTTATGATAAATTTTGCAAACCTCTTAGGAAACATGTCAACTCTAGTTTATAGCTTAACATATCAAGTCAAAAGATAAACAAACATTCTTTAACATGCAAATGTATCATAAATAACAGAACTAAATAAAAATAAATATAATGCATTCTTTAAAAGTATGACTTGTCAAAGGAATCGTTTTATAAGTAGTTTACTTTGACCATCCGCTTGTCTGACCGTTACTGTGGATAAAGATTAGAGCA
This sequence comes from Brachypterus glaber, assembly GCA_958510825.1. Taxonomy (NCBI): domain Eukaryota; kingdom Metazoa; phylum Arthropoda; class Insecta; order Coleoptera; family Kateretidae; genus Brachypterus; species Brachypterus glaber. The sequence goes on along the minus strand of OY294054.1, from coordinate 18,662,033 downwards.
GTCCTGAAGATTTTGCAATCTACAGGATCTGTTCATAAGAATGTCCCTATAGCTTTACTTTTTCTTACCACTAATTTTTTAAGAACAAGATTAACCTTTTTTTTAAGTTTTCTGTCAACCGTGTAGGTTTTTAAAAACACCACTAGACATCCATGCGGGATTCGAAGCCGCGACCTCGGCGTTACAAAGCCAACGCGCTCTGACCTACACCACCGAGGCCGGCTTTGTTTAGTTACAAAAGACAATTTTGTAATTTGGGACCCCTGATTTCGTTTTCCATATTGCACCTCGTTTTTGAGAAAATGAATAAACTTTAAAAATTTGAATGGATTCAGGTTATTTTGGGGTTTCCGAGTAAAATAAATTACTTAAAAATCACTTAAATATCGCTTGCACTGACGCAAATTAAATACTTCATAATTCCAGTCTGATAATCCCAGGCTAAAGCAACAAACAATTTTCATTCCAGCCAAAGGCTAAAATATCGAATGGTCTGTGTGAAAAGCTTAAATCTTATAATAGGACAACTTTACAGGAATGGTTTATTATTGTTTTGTTATTAAATCTTGCAGTATTTTTTTTTCGCTGTTAACTTAAAAATGAAATACCTAATCTTAATGATAAACACACCTAAAGTTAGTTTGTTCCGTTTATTTAAATAAAATATAAACAAATTGGTTTATTATGCACATACGACTTACAAGATTTTCACACAGACCAGTCGATATTTGACCAAGGGCAGTAATAAAACCTTTCACTGAGGTATTTATACTACACTCAGAAAATGTCATTGTAATTTTAATACTAAATTTTATTTGTAAATACATATTTGTAATTTATATCGCCACCATTGGTATTTAATACTTTACTTGTGATATTAAGTACTACAAGGTGTGTATTATATTCAATATGTATGACAACATATCGTATACTATACACACATTGTAGTATTTAATATCACAAGTAAAGTATTAAATACCAATGGTGGCGATATAAATAAAAAATATGAATTGATAAATAACATTTAGTATAAAAATACAAAGAAATTTTCTGAGTGTATCCACATCCAGTTTCAGTCAATGTTAAATAAATAATTAAATCATTTAAATGTCAAAGTCCAACAGCAAGCTGTCCCGAAAACAATTTCCCAGCCTTTCAAGGGTTGGTTGTGTTGGTTTCAAACACAAATGAAGTAATTTCCACTTCCCAATTGGAAAGTCAAGTAATGTCACCTCAACTAACTTAATAATACTGCTGCCAACAAAAGAACACTTCGACTCCCTTAAACTATACTATACTATATTAAATACTGAACTGATCTTGTAAATATCGAATAAGTTGTTACAGTGGTTGCTTTAGGGTTCCATATACAAAACTGTTCGTATCAGTATTTTATTCGGTGTCAAATTCCCACTGTACCCACCCCGATTTTTACCAAAAACAATCCCAGCCGAAAACTTTTAAAAAGGAACCTATGTTGCAAATTTGATGTTACAAGGCGTTCTCGAGTTATCGTGGTGAAATCCGGTCCCAGCCAGACCAAAGACCGAATTTGCATATAAAACGTCAAGAAACGTTATGAAAGCAATAAAAAAAAATTTTTTTACTAACGCAGGACCCTCGCAAGGAAAAGTAATAACTTAAGGCCTATTCAGAAGCTTGCATAAGAACATAAAACATAAGTATGCGATGCGATGCGATGCAAGAAACATCAAGCCAATCACGGCATCGCATTCTTATGTATTACGTTCTTATGCGAGACTGTGGATATGCCCTTATTTCCCATCGTTTTAAAAGTTGGTAATCGGCCGAATGATTGCAAATAAAATTATTTAATTGTTACATATCAGTAACGTTTTAAAATGAACTAGATCATACCTACTATTAAATAGCAGTATTACACTTAACGATATTAAATATATAATATTTAATATAATATCTTACGAAATTTGATATTAATTGTTGTAGAAATTATTTTTAATTAATGTTAATTATGTAATTTTTAATAGCTTACTTTATTATTAATAGGAACAATTACATTCCATATTTTGATCCAATTCAACATATCTATTTGTGAAATTAATTTCTTTTATAGGAAGGTAGTTGCCAAATGTCCCAATTTTTATGTGAAAGTAAACATTTATTTCACTAATAATATTTTACTTTTATCCTGTTTTTTTTTTAAATGCGAGTAGTAAACATTTAAATAGAATCTATAATTTATTTGAGGCGTATATATATTTATAGTATTATTAATTTGAACCATTTCGCCTCAATGACTATCGATAAAAAATCTAAAACAGAAAATAAAATTAAAATGTTCTTATCAGGTGCACCTATTTCTGGATGCGCTGGTAAGGTATTGCGTTTAAAATAATACTTATCTGCTATATCTTCTTTACCTAAAAAATATTATTAGTCAATACCTTACCAAAGTTTCAAATTTTTGCCTAAATAAAGAATTTTCAATAAAATTCTTGATAAATCGTTAAAAGAATTAAAAAAGAACGAAAAACTGAATAAAAGTTAACTTCTAACATTTCGGGATCTAATCTGATCCCGTTTTCAAAGAAAATTATTAGTTTTTCGTTCTTTTTTAATTCTTTTAACGATTTATCAAGAATTTTATTGAAAATTCTTTATTTAGGCAAAAATTTTAAACTTTGGTAATGTATTGACTAATAATATTTTTTAGGTAAAGAAGATATAGCAGATAAGTATTATTTTAAACGCAATACCTTACCAGCGCATCTAGAAATAGGTGCGCCTGATAAGAACATTTTAATTTTATTTTCTGTTTTAGATTTTTTATCGATATAAATAGTCACTGAGGCGAAAGGGCTCAAATTAATAATACTGTAGTAAGCATTTATTAAACAAATTAAATACTTCAAATTTGGACAGCTACACTAGGCAAAGTTATTGTAAAAGGTGTGGACCTTCCTTATGGGAAATGGCCCCGGTTAAACTGACTGATTAAAAGTCTCCATGGGCACAAAGCTCTAAGTCTTATAGTTTTCGTGCTAGAGCTTAACAAAAATGGCATTTTGTGAATAAATTTTTTGATATAACTCCCAAACGAAACAACAATAATTATTTTAATTCATTTGTAAATATTCAATAAAAAAAATTGTATAAGTTACAAAAAATTTTTTCTTAACGCGAGTTCTCCCATAGATTCGTTTCTTTCTGGTGTATAACATTTAATAGAATCAGAAATAAAACAAATATGTTTAAGCAATACTCTTTAGCCGTAGCGTTTTGCTATTTAGAGTTCTAATTCTTTGATTGTGGATACGTCCTATTTGTTGTGCTGTCAAAGCAATAACACCCTTATCTCCTTTGTCAATAGGTCTGCACCCGGTTGCTTGTATTTTAAACCTCTTAATCGGAATATGGGTGAATAGTGCCATGAACTGGAAGTTTCGGAACATTTTCGGCGTAAAATGAATATGTCATTTGACATCAGATCATAGAAAGGTTGAAAAGTAACTTCAAATGATTGAGCTGTTCCTTCATTGCTCCATTTTATAAGAAGCTTATAGTAAGCTGCTTAACCTGTCGCATCCTGGTTGTATCTGACCACGCTTCCAGCGATCGTGCTTTAATTCTTTAATGTTTTCTAGTTCTGAACCTTTTTTTTTTCGAACTACTGTATAATTTTGATAATATTCCCGCCTTTAACAATTTTACGGCTAACCTATTGTTCCCAACAACTCCCTTTTTTGTTACAGAAATTTTTAAAATTTAATTTTTTCCCACAGACTTAACACATTATATACTTAATTTATTTTGAATTGTAATTTGCAATTTTAAGAACTATTTTAAATGGAAATTAATGACATGTTGTTTAAGTGCATACCCTCCCCTATAAGTCTTTATTTGTGTATATATTGCGTATATCTAGGTCTTCGCACAAACTCTTAGCACATAATTTACCTGTTTGTTTTATAGTTTTTTAAAGTAAACTAAAGTAAATTTTACAGTTTACAAAAATGTAAAAATTACTAAAATTTACGAGAGAGCTCACCACCTAGCTAATTCACGCCATATCACATTAAGTGTGATACATTTTAATGTAAGCCATTTTTCAGTGTAAGAGGACATAATGGATCTCAGATTGAATTTTGATAAAAACTAAACCGAGTCGTTTGCAAAACCTGTTGCAAAATTAGTCACAGTATATAATTTTCAATAGGTAATAAAAAAAAACGCGTTTTCGCTAATTTGTGGTGTTATAAAAAATCTATATAGCTGAAAATAAGTGAACTAAAAAATGATTGCATTGTTTAACAATATATATCAAGGTACCTGATATTGCATATAAAATTGAATTACAAATGAGAATATAACATTTAGCAATTATGCGGTATTACTAATTTAATAACCATATAACAAAACAGTTTCCAAAGATATACAGTGCGTGCATTAAGTCTGGAATCACCCGATTAACTTTTTAGTTACAAGTAAAACACAAAAACCCTCGGATAGGTCGATTTTTATTTTTAATTTTGCAAATTATGGTGTAATAAAAGTTATTAAAATTTGCACCCCCTTGCACCCTCACCCCCAACTTTTTTTTTCAAATAGCAACCTACCCCTTGTGACACTTCGTTGGAAAGGTAATTTAATAAGCTTTCCAACGGTGTATAATAAAGCCTAATTTGGTAAAGGGCTAATGATAAAATGCACAATTTAGTTTATTATAAAGACATGTAAAGTATAACTTTAGTTCACTATAAATGTTCAAATTGATGTCCTTAAGCTCTTTGACAGTGGACAGTAAAAAAACGGGATCAAAATCGATTAAATAGTAAACATAAAATTCGTCAATAAAAAGAAAAAAAATTGCATTTTTCAACAGGGTATAAAATATTACAATAAGTTTATAACAACCTTATTTAGATTCTCAGGAAGGTGCCAAGTAGGAAATAGGGCAACAATTACCATATTATGCGTAATATTTCACACAAACAATGTTTAAATAAAACATGCGTTTTTTCATAGACCCTTTAACAAATTAGGCTTTATCATACACTGTTGGAAAGCTTATTAAATTACCTTTCCAATGATGTATCACAAGGGGTAGGTTGCTATTTGAAAAAAAAAAGTTGGGGGGTGAGGGTGCAAGGGGGTGCCAATTTTGATAACTTTTTTTAGACCAAAATTTGCAGAATTAAAAATATAAATCGACCTGTCTGAGGATTTTTGTATTTTACTTGTAACTAAAAAGTTATTCGGGTGATTCCAGACTTAATGCACGCACTGTATAATGCTTCAGATACTATAACAAACTCTTCAGAGTTGTCAAGATTTTATTATTATACTACACTGATAGAAAATATAAAAATAGTACAACCAAACGTTGTTGTAACAAGTTTGAGGTATATAATACCATTTTTAAGATTATTTTAAGACATTATAACGTTATATTAAATACACTATTAAAATTGTAGATTCATATTAGTTAATAATACAACAACGTTATTGTCACTATAATAGTTTTTTGAGGAAGGATGATTAATAAAGATGTCGACAATCAGCTGATTCTAATAAATGTTTTACCAAAATATTGAAAGTAGGCATTTTGGCTTTTTGTACATGTACATGTAATTACATGTGATATGTAGTTTCTATGTGCACATAAATGAATTAAAAATACATCACAGAACACCCACATCACAGCTCGTCAAACGTAGAAAGAGACGTGAGTTTTTAAATATGGACACGCCCCCCCAAACTACGCGGATGAATTCACCAGTTTTTAGAGTTACGCGTACCGCCTATCTTTCTTCCTCCGAATACTTTCTCTTTCTTTCTTGTACGCAGTCCGTTACATTTCCACGTCTCTTCCTACCAGGCTTTTGTTGTTGTAAATCAAACTACTGCACTCGTTTGTAAATACCGAACACTTTTACTTTTTTGTTGTATTATATGCAATATATAGTGGCGCATACACAACTATTTATTGTTGTATACTATAACCTAATTACGTTATTAATTACGCGATTTTTCTATCAGTGTATAACTGAAAAAAAAAAATCTGAATGTAATAAATGTAATGTAAGTTAAAAAATGTTCACCAACTCTCCGACTATATGCAAAACAAAGATTTTAGTACTCCATTGAATGATATGAATTCAATGTTATATGTAAAATGTTTACCTACGTAGAAAAAATAAAACTGTTTCGTAGGTACACCAGACCATGTTTGAAATGGTCATTTTGAATACAAGAACAATAATACTATTTTACCTTGAAGTGCACAAAATGTATATCATGATGGTTATCAAGACGAAATTTATTTACTTTACATTTTCTGCAAGAAGAAAATAAAACAAGCCGTGAAAATATGTAATGCTTCGCATTCCATAGTATACTCGTCACGGTGGATAGTATATTGCGTTTTTTGATATAACCTCCTACATAGAAAAAACGGATTCCTTGAACCAAGGACACGTGTCTTTATATATGTTCAAAGCCATATTCTCTTGTTTCAAGGCTGGAATTTTCTTGAACCAAAGTCAATGTCCTTGAATTAAGAGCACGGGTTTTGGATTAAAAATCCGCGCTCTTTATTCAAGGACATTGACTTTGGTTCAAGAAAATGCCAGCCTTGAAACAAGAGAATATGGCTTTGAACATATCCAAAGACACGTGTCCTTGGTTCAAGGAATCCGTTTCAATATTTCTATCAATTAAAATAATGCATTCTTTCTCTTCTTAGAACTTTATTTTTCCTAAAAATATCAGATCGATCAAATATTCTGTTCTTCAGAATTTTTTAAAATTCTTTTTAATTCTTGAAATCGATTTCTAGAACCTTCAGGAGTTCCTGTTTTTTTTTTAATGACCCTATTTCTTAATAAACCTGTATTTGGCTCAATTACCACTCCTAGTCAGGGAGTGTGCAGAAGCCTTGGAAGAGCTAGCAAGGACCAAAAACGTTCAACTGGTATGGGTACCGGGTCATAGTGGAATTCCCGGAAACGATGAACTTGCAAGACTCGGATCAGGGATGGCCTGCACGGGGCCGGAACCTATATTGGGTGTTACAAGGAAGCAGGTAAAGACCGCTCTAGATGAGTGGGCTTATACCAAGCTAAAGGAGCAATGGAGAGCGGTCGACGGTTGCCGGCAAGCTAGGGACTTCCTGGCTGGCCCAAGCAAATCAAAGACCGACTGGTTGCTGGAAAAAGGAAGAACTGCACTCAGACAACTTGTAGGGGTCCTCACGGGCCACTGCAGGCTAAGGAAGCACCTGGCAACAATGCGGATTCTAGAGAGTCCGCTATGCCCAGAGTGCGAAGAGGATGAAACATCCTCTCATTACTTAGCCGAGTGTGTCAGATACGACAGGATCAGGTTGCAAGTCTTTGAAACTCAAAGACTCAACCAAGAGGAACTAAGAGATCTCCCCTGGGCCAATATCCTGACCTTTATTGAAAGGACGGGCAGGTTCAAGGAGGACTCAAATTAGTAAATGGCTGGGATTGCCTGGGGTGAGAAAAAGGGCCAGAAATGGCCTAGTTGTCCGGCTTTGGCCAACCCAAAAATTTACTACTACTACTACTGGCTCAATTACCTTACTCTTTTAGAACAAGTGCTGTGGAGAGTATAATAAACTACATTTGTTCTCTTGTATTTTGTTAGATAAGTATACTGTGTGTCCGGAAAGTCGTATTATGCATACGAATGCAGCATACGGTATCTTGCAGCATGCTGCCGTCCTAGTAAGAAATTTCCTTTCTCCAAATTGCAATTATTCCATATAACATTTAAGTTAATTTGAACATAGACAGACGTGACAGCTATTACACCAATTTAATATTGAAAATTCCTATATAAGTACGGAGTGGCTTCAGCCAACTCCCCCAAATTTGGTCCTACACGAAGAGAACGATTCTCTAAACTCAAGTAAAACATTTAGTTTATAATTTACTAGTTTACCAATAATAATTGCTCTTATTAAATAAACCATAAACCAGAAAGTTCGTTAGATTTGAAAAATCTGCATCTCTCTCGTTCTTCCATTCCAAACTTACAGGGTAGGTATTCTGGTTTCGAGCGGATTTTTTCCGCCTGATATTTCGATGAATATGGGCGGAGCTACACGGTCTAGGCCAATCAATTCATAAGAAGAACTACTGTGAAGTTGGCTTTCACGCTTGAATAAAACTCACCGAAATGAGAATAGTCACCCAGAACTGAAATACGAATAGTTTAAGTCTAGAAGTGCTAGGATCGCCTGGCTGTACAGTTTAGAACTGAGGCACCCATATTATATTTTGAATAATATAATCCTATAAATTTATTCATTGACAGACTAAACAGCAGTTGCGTTATAAACATACAATATTATTTCCCGCCATAGTTACATAAGAAGAAAATGATATACTTTGATCAAATAGATTAAAAATCTGTTACATAGAGTACACTATTAAATAAATAAACTTTCTATAAGAACATAAATTCTTGAATGTAAATGTATGATTTACTTGGGCCAAGTAAATATTTCTCTGTCACATACGCCATTAGTCATGTAAGACCCCCCCCCTAAACAAATTTGGATGACAGTCTTAAAAAATAATAAAGAGCGTTACGTAACTACATCAGCCTCATCCACCTACGAGGTACGCATCGTAACGCTAAGCACTACCCCCTCCCCCCTATGTGCGTTACATATTTTAAGTATGGCTGCTTCTACTTCTATTAACATAATTGTATTCACAATCTTTTAAAAATGTGTAACTAACTTCACCAGTGTTTATAAATTTAAAGATTGTGTCAGTTTTGAACATAAAATATACAATTGTTCATAAAACAGGTAAAAATTGTGAATAAAATAGTATACAAACATCGGCGGAAAATTTAATTTTTCCTTCGGGAATTAGCAGACCGCGGGGCTAACGCCCCTTGGTTAGCTAACTTTCCCTCAGAAAATGAAACATTTTCCACATCAGTATGTAATATACTATTACTTTGGCATACTTTCTTGCCAAAGTTAAGCTTTGTAATTTTTACAGAATTTATTAAAATTACATTCGAAATAATCTTATAACCTGGAAAAAGTACATAACTTAACGTTGGCATCAATGTCTACATATTTTTTCTCCGTGTGAACATTCTTTATTCTGCAATAATTGAAAAATGTTCCTGCAGTAATTATTACTGCAGCAATGATTTTCGATTTTATTCGGTGCGTACGTGATTTTGGTGCTTTAAATTATCTTTGTTATTAACTTAGTTGTTTTTTTAATTGAACCTTGTATTTTTATCATGACTCGTACCAAATACAATGAAGACAATGAATGAGAATATATTTTTTTTATGGACAGATTCAAAGAAATAACGACTAACAGCTCGATTATTTCATGATTAATTTTCAGATATTTGTGTCCATTTTAAGAAAAAAACGATAAAATATCTTTGAATGGCTATATCTCCGGAAGTATCAAACGTAAACCGCATATGGTATAAAACACCTATTATTGGGTCCCATAAAGATTTTAAATAAATAGGAACTTTTTTATACACAAAGAGATTTATTTTAAAAAAATTGTAGTAATTATTCACAGCGCCTGGGCTAGAATAATATTATACGGTAGTTTCAAATTTTCAAAGTTTTTTAAAAATCGTCCTAGACAAAAAATTCTTAGCTTAGCTTAGCTTTCATAAAAGCCTTCCAACATCGTTTTAAAATAAAGAAATACAAAACTAAATATTACTGAACAACTTTTTTCAGTCAAATAGGTGTTTGGTATTTCAACCTAGTTTTGGCATAGGGTGAGCCATTTGAGTCCAAACGTAATCTAATCGTTATAAAAGTTTTTATTTGCCTAGAATATAAATTTAAGCCCACATGTTCACATATGTGGCCACAGCACAGGTTTTATTATTGCCAAAATTTTAACTTGAATCTCTAACGATTTGTAATCAGATTAACATAGAGTTCACAAACGTTTCTAGTAAAATGCTTTTTTTGGAATCTTTAAAATAATAACAAGACATTAAGATACATAATGATCCGTATTTTATAGTATACTCTTCATTTTTATACAATATAGTATTTTCTTTTTATCATTTGCGTTCGAAGTGTACCACCTCACCTCAAAAGTCCAATTGTGCCACCGGTGGTACACGGTTTTATTCTCTGTTTTCTTCGTTTGGACTTTTTTGGGAGTAAAAATTGACCATGAAATAATATAACTTTATTGGTCTACCGTAGTTTTTGGATTATGTAAAAAATGTGATTTAGTTTTTATATTATGTAAAAAATGTGATTTTTGCATATAGATTAAGTTTGTGGCTGAAATATCGTCTCCCAATTTATCATTTTAAAAATGCCACACTGCATTTCTCTGTCAGTTGCGGTTATATTATAAGGGGATAGCAAAATAAGTAGGGCCGTTCTATGAAAGTAGTATAAATGGTACAGTACAATATGATATTTTATTCAAATATATTTTACAGCTATCGATTATTTATAAACAATGTTTGAAAGTGAATGTGATTTATTTACATAATATTATCTAAAGCATGAATTGATTTATAAAATACAAATTTATAACCACAATAATAATATATATATATAGCATATTTTTTATAAATTTTGTAATAATTCATACACCTATCGTTAAACAATACATAGATTCCAATTATAAATGAATTATATTTCGAGATATATTACAAAGATCTTTCGAACCATTTATGTGAAGCAATTTGATTTAAATTAAAACTGGATAGCACATTTAGTTTTCTCGGGAATATTTGTAACAGTTATACACAGTGTATTTAAAATAGGGTCCGAAATTTTAAGGGGTAAATCTTCATCATAAAATATGACAAAAAGTTTTTATAAACATATGTTCAAAAATGCGTCGTAAGCTAAGCCTCTGAAAGTGGCTAAAAAATTCGGTTTTTGTTTAGTAACTCAGAAACCCTTTTAAATATAGCAACGAAGCCCATCTTCGTATGTTATTTTTATGTACTTATTTTAACCAGGGGTGTGTCAAACGGGGGGCCTTATCAGCTTTTTGTCCCAATTTTTTGTGTAACTATTTTGTAATTTTATTTTTGGAATATTATCCCTCAGGTCAAAATACATAAAAAAGTTGTTCTTGTTGTAATACTGTAAGAATAACCGTTTTCGAGAATTTTTTTTAAGGTGAAATTTCACGGTTCGAGGAAGAAAAATTAAATACTAAAATGCTGGAAACCAAAATTTCAATAATGTTCGGTGATTCCACATCAAAAACTGAGAAAAAAGTTTTTACACATGTAGGTCGAAAAACCGCTTCTAAAGCTACTCTAAAAATGGTGCATTTTTATTATTATTTAATAAAAATAAAATATTTGATAAAAAAACAATGATTAATGAAAATAAAATATTAAATAAAAATATAATATTTAATAAGAATATAATATTTAATAAAAATGTAAAGCGAGACGGGAAAAAGCAGAAATATTCAGTCATCACGATAAGTCGTGTGATTTGTCTATCAAAATATTTCAGCACACCGCGAACGCACTAATTTATTGCACATTGTGCAATACACAAACTTGAATAGCATAAAACAAAACAATTGCAGTTATTGCCAACGATTATTTAAAAAAAAAAGTCTCATCATTGTTGAGGATCATATTGTTTTTGTTAGGTTATAATTGATGTTGTTCCCAGATGAACTGGTAATTCATTTTTACGCAATCGACTGGTTAATATTTACTAAATATTATTTAGGCATTAATTTTCTAGGTACTAAATGTTGCTTATGATGATTTATACAGGATATTTAAAAAATAATGCTTTCCCTAAAATATCTATTTTTAAATAGATTTTTATTACAAGCTTTTATTTAACTTGCAAGGGTTGTTATTATCAATAGTATGTATGTTTGTTTAGGGCAAATCTGCCAAAGGCTTTTTCGACCACAGAATATACTTAGAAAGCTAAAATTTTGTACACATGCTTAACTCGGCTGACAATACAACTTTTTGTTTTTGGGGCTTAAGTTAAATAATAACATTTATTGTATGATTCGTACAGAATGAAAATTGTAAAATATTGATGTCTGGCCCCAGGCCAACGAACTAATAACTCCTCTTTCTAGAATACGCATACCGTTAAAATAAAGTATCGCCAACATCTCGGTTTGTTTGTTAATAAATAGTAGGTATATTCAGGCCTGAACAATAACAACTACCAGTAACTGGTATTGTTATCTCTGTTAGAACAAAGATGTGCGAATAAGATAGACGAATGTTTATGTTGCCGACGTTTTTGTCAGTTTTTACGAATGAAATGCCTATTCTAGAGAGAAGAGTTATTAGTTCGTTGCCCCAGGGCCGTAACAAAGAAAATTTCTTGGGGGGAGAAGGTCAAAAATGACAACTTTCTTTAGCCTAAAGTGCAACTTTTTTCTTCCACAAAAAAGTTAATGACTAAAAAAAAAGGTCCCCACCTTTTCGTGAAATATGCAACTTTTGTATTTTGAATCCATGAAATTTGCAACTTATTTCTTCGAAAAAAAAGTTAGTGACAAAAAATAAAGGTTCCCACCCTTTCGTGAAATATGCAACTTTTGCATGTTGAATCCATGAAATATGCAACTTTTTGATTTCAAGATAGGTAAGGGAGGCCCACCACAGCCCGCCCATTGAGAATTCTTATTACCAAACCTGAACTTTTTATAATAATTAGGTTATCAGTCAAAAAAAAAAATATATTTTTTTGATTTATATTAAAAAAACTACACAACAAAAAAACCCTAAATTTAAATCTGCACAGGTTTTTTACAAAAAAAAAAGATTTTTTTGTGTGAAACAAATTTGCTTGAGCATAACGTAACAAAATAGATTAAATATGTCCTTTTTTAAACACCCTGTATAAAGGAAAGTATCCTTCTGACTTGTATAACACCTGTTTTAATGTTGCACTCGTTTTTTTCATCATTCCAATACAGAACAATTATTTTTTTACAAATGATAAAAAATACTGCTACAAGGACGAAATATTTCCGACACCAATTCAGAAGCCAGCTGAACAGTTGCAAGCACCTTGTCAAAACATCGGCACTAGGCACTAATTTGAAACGTTATGTAAAGAGAAGTTGCGTGATCACGTAAATAGGCAACCATTAATACACCTGCATAATTTATTAAAGTTTGAAAGTCTATATCTCCAAAACGTTATACTCTAGCAAAAAAGTGTATGTAACATTTTTGAAAGGGCTTAAAACAGCTTTCTTTTAAAATAAATTTTTTTGAAATCGGGTTATTAATAAGTGAGATATGGTAAAAATACGTTTAACTGCTTTAAACACGAATATCTCGAAAACAATGCATTTTAGGAAAAATAGTTTGTAACATTTTTTGACCAATTTAAAATTATCTTTCATATAAGTGCTAAATTAATAAAATACAATAATAATTGCCTTAGTTATAACGAAAAAAACGCTAAAAATAGGAGGAATAGATGAATGGAAATCCCTCGAAAACATTTTTGGGAGTTTTCTCAATTTTGAGTTGGGAAATATTGCCCCCCCTCCCCAATAAAATCGTTTCGGAGCACCCCTGACAGTAACACTTGAGTTGCAACTTTTAAAAACCATCAGTTCTAAAAAATGTTTAGTCCAGTTAATGAACTATCGTATTAAAAATGTATTAAATTTTAATGAAGGCTTAATTTAATTTCTATATGCACTTTACTTTCTAAATTTCAAGGAATCCTGTCTATCGATGTTTACATACCCAGTTTTGGATTTCAGGAAAAGAAAAAAAACTGTACGATTTATAAAACATTGGCTTGAAGTAATTTAGGTAAACGATTTTACTTTTACACTTCCAGTGCAATAAATAGTAATCTTTTCACACTTTAAGTACCTAAATGAGGAGTTTTAGGTCAAAAATCTTGATCCGACTTGTTAAAAATATTTTTTACTATTTTTTTTTGTGTACCATTACGGCCAATAAACTTTGCTACACCAAAAAATTATACCTACATATTAAAACCAACTTAAACATTTTACAGACATCTGTAATACTTAACGAAAATTTTAAATAATTTTGACATAAATAATATATTTCGCCACTTATAGAATGTCAAAACAAAGATTTATACAAGTTTATAGCTTGCTATCTTTCATTCCGAGGTTTACCCCTTTTTTCACCTTAAATGTCTGTACACTAGTACAGTCTGTACTAGTGGCTGTTTTAAACATAATATCATATGATTAATTAAATAAATAATATGCAAAATGTTAACAGTACTAAGTGACTATTATTTGAAAAGACCGTTTTGAGATCATTTTAAGTACAAAAATGTAAGCTATTCACCGAATACCTAGTTCATAAAGCGATGTTTGTGATATAAACCCTCAAATAATGAGTAAATAATATAGATAAACTTACATAATAGTCGTTGATATTCCATATATACACAAAACACTGTTTTAAAACTAATAATTTATAAAAATAAACACAAAATAACCAAGAAGATGCTTCTTATCGAAAATGACGCGCTTAAATGAACTAACATGGCAAAAAACAAGAGCGAATCAGTTTTTTTAGAGTGTCAGAGACGTACTCGTTCATGGCCCTCTAGTTTTTAATTATTTGGTATATCTTTTACTTCGAATAATGGTTTTGACAAAATTATTTTGCTTTCCCTTGTATCCCATAGCTTATATCTGGGATAGCCTGACATTAGTCGGAAAAATTAAATTATTTTAAAGGAAGTTTAAAACTAACAGTTAACTGAGAAAAATCTAAGTAATCGAAAACCCCTCTAGTTGAAAACGGCGATATATAGTTATAAGACTAGGAATTTTATGGGGGACTAATTTTAATTCTGGACGAGTTTGTATGTATTATGAATCGTTTACTAAAAGCCGTATAAAAAGTATTAAAATGTACTTTTAAACAAAAACGTCAAGAATATTTAGTGTAAAGATAATGTTTAGTGTATAGGTCAACAAATTTAGCTGGAAGTAAATTAATGTAATATTATAAACCAAATTAGTAATTTTATATTGGCATTTAAAAGCTCTATTGGTTTCCAAATAATTATATAAATGTTAACCATAATATAATTATTTAACTTTAGAACTGAAATCGTGTAATGTTAACTAAAATATGCGGATAAACCCAATATTATACTTTTTTTATTTATTATACTGTAATTAACAATAAACAATTCTTATATCAACTGATTACAGATAAAAGCACTTGACAGTTGTTTTTCAAAAAAGTATATTACACGTAGCTACAGCGTATGAATATCGGCTGTTACCGTGTTTCCACTCTGATAGACCCGCGTATCCATTAGGATAAGCTTAGTCCCAAGCCCCCTTCGTGACTATTATTAGGAAGAAAGAAAAAAGAAACAATAAACAATTCTTATATCAACTGATTACAGATAAAAGCACTTGACAGTTGTTTTTCAAAAAAGTATATTACACGTAGCTACAGCGTATGAATATCGGCTGTTACCGTGTTTCCACTCTGATAGACCCGCGTATCCATTAGGATAAGCTTAGTCCCAAGCCCCCTTCGTGACTATTATTAGGAAGAAAGAAAAAAGAAACAATAAACAATTCTTATATCAACTGATTACAGATAAAAGCACTTGACAGTTGTTTTTTTAAAAAGTATATTACACGTAGCTACAGCGTATGAATATCGGCTGTTACCGTGTTTCCACTCTGATAGACCCGCGTATCCATTAGGATAAGCTTAGTCCCAAGCCCCCTTCGTGACTATTCTTAGGAAGAAAGAAAAAGAAACAATTAACAATTCTTATATCAACTGATTACAGATAAAAGCACTTGACAGTTGTTTTTTAAAAAAGTATATTACACGTAGCTACAGCGTATGAATATCGGCTGTTACCGTGTTTCCACTCTGATAGACCCGCGTATCCATTAGGATAAGCTTAGTCCCAAGCCCCCTTCGTGACTATTATTAGGAAGAAAGAAAAAAGAAACAATAAACAATTCTTATATCAACTGATTACAGATAAAAGCACTTGACAGTTGTTTTTCAAAAAAGTATATTACACGTAGCTACAGCGTATGAATATCGGCTGTTACCGTGTTTCCACTCTGATAGACCCGCGTATCCATTAGGATAAGCTTAGTCCCAAGCCCCCTTCGTGACTATTATTAGGAAGAAAGAAAAAAGAAACAATTAACAATTCTTATATTAACTGATTACAGATAAAAGCACTTGACAGTTGTTTTTCAAAAAAGTATATTACACGTAGCTACAGCGTATGAATATCGGCTGTTACCGTGTTTCCACTCTGATAGACCCGCGTATCCATTAGGATAAGCTTAGTCCCAAGCCCCCTTCGTGACTATTATTAGGAAGAAAGAAAAAAGAAACAATAAACAATTCTTATATCAACTGATTACAGATAAAAGCACTTGACAGTTGTTTTTCAAAAAAGTATATTACACGTAGCTACAGCGTATGAATATCGGCTGTTACCGTGTTTCCACTCTGATAGACCCGCGTATCCATTAGGATAAGCTTAGTCCCAAGCCCCCTTCGTGACTATTATTAGGAAGAAAGAAAAAAAAAACAATAAACAATTCTTATATCAACTGATTACAGATAAAAGCACTTGACAGTTGTTTTTCAAAAAAGTATATTACACGTAGCTACAGCGTATGAATATCGGCTGTTACCGTGTTTCCACTCTGATAGACCCGCGTATCCATTAGGATAAGCTTAGTCCCAAGCCCCCTTCGTGACTATTATTAGGAAGAAAGAAAAAAGAAACAATTAACAATTTTTTTATTAATATAATGCTTTTCCAACTCTTTTCAGTTTGGACTGAGGAAAGCACAGAACACAGAAGTGAACTTTAAATTAAAAATTGCGTCAATAATGTTCAAGAAATAATTACAGATCTGTTTTTAATCGACTTATTTTGGCAGTAACCTGAATATTTTCCATTATTGCATTGAACAACATAGTTTCTTATTTTTAAACTCTTCACATCCCTACGTGCTAGAAAAGTATTATACGACGGCTTTCAAAATTTCAAAATAGTCAAAAAAAATTACATGCTTATTTTTTATCAAATTCTATGAGAGGAAGAAACTTACGGCTTCTGAAAAAAGTCCTTTGAATATAAAAAAGTTATAGGAGGGGCAACTTTCCAAAAAATAGAAGACAAAGTCCGATAAACTACAAATTTTACATAATTTTGCTTGACAGAAATGTTAAAAACAACTTAAAATAAAATCCATTCGCAAAGAAAAAAGTTACGGGTGGCGTCACTTTTTAATATAATACGCAAAATAAAGTGCTCGTTCAAAAATTTCGGAAGTGTTTCGAAAGAAAACGCAGTATGTTCTGGACTGTGAATAGTATACTATTGAATGCGAAGCATTACACATCTTCACGGCTCGTTTTTTATTCTTAATTGGAAATTAAACATCATTACCTGTTTTTTTATTTACACATTTAATAAATGGCGGCGTTATTTACCTATACATACAATGTGTGTCATTATTGCTTTAAATTATATTTAAATTGATTTTTACGTGCCAAGGGAACGTCGAGGATTTTTGCATGTATGTATACACACAGAAAAATATTGTCTTAAATCAAGAATATGGTGATTTTTACACAACGAAGAGAATATATTCTTCTTTTATGCATACCATATTCTTGTCCTTTCATATTTAAAGCACAATTTAGCTTTAAAGGAGAATATCCTTAAGACAATATTTTTTTCTGTGTAGAACTAATTCAATTTAAGGTGTTTCCATAACGGACAGGCGGACAGACGGACATTTTTAAAGTTTCTTATTTTTGTGATGAAACTAATTTGTATCCTAGAATTTTTCGTCTGGACGTTTGTTTGGCGATTTTGGGAAATTCGAAACTACCGTATTATAAGTAAATTTGACTTGTCAAAAAAGAACCTCTATTGTCCAGTATTTCGGACTTTACCCTTGATTGTTTCTGCTCTGACTATTACCCACTGGGTAAAGCACTATTTCATTGTTTTTAAAGGTTACTGGGTTAAATGGTAGATATATAAGATCGATACATCACACTATAATCAGATATTAATCAATAGTAACCTTCAGAATTTAAGATAAACTACCATTTATGTAATATACAATATAATTAATTATAAGGAATTATAAATAGTATACTTTTTAATCTTTTATTTCATTTTATTTAATTTACCGTCATTTTGCCAATTTTTTTGAAAGTTAGAACCACCAAATTTTGAAAAAAATATTAAAAATATCAATGTCGCTGTAAATTTTGAACGATTTAAATGTAAACCTTTAGCTTACACGATTAGGCACTAAAATTGAGATGACGAACTTAAAAAATAGAATATATATTAGAATTGGGATTTTTTTTTTAAATTTAAACTTTAAATCACAATAAATTAAGAAATAACAATAATAATACGTCAAATTTCAAAAAAGTAGCATATTGCAGGGATGATTCATACAAAAGTTGCATATTTCACGAAATGGTGGGGGGTTTTTTAAGTCATTAACTCTTTTGTCAAAGAAAAAGTGGCATGTTTAGGCTAAAAAAAGTTGTAATTTTTTACCTTTTGACCTTCCCCCCCGTAATAAAGTGATTTCTTTACATTTTATGGGATTTTTGATTTTTTTTGGACATTCTGTTCTGTTTCTTGAAAAAATAAATATCGGACGTTAATTGGTACAATAAATTTCTAGAAAAAGATGACCCATCGGAAAAATGTCTAAGTAACCTTTTTTGTACCATAAATAAGCTTCATACGTCAATTTTCGCAATGTTTTTACCCTGGTAAGGATATTTTTTCATGTAAAAGGGTATTTTTTTGTTTTTGAATATTCCCTTATTATTCAAAAATAATTTTCCTTTCTAAAATCGCCTGATTTCAACGTTTTTATATTTAAATAATAATAAAAAGGCTTAACATGTTTTCTCTCTCAAAAAACCACCGGGCGCGACCTCTAACTATTTTTTTAAAAATCTGAAAAAACTGAGGGTTGGTTTTTGACCTAAATGAACAGTTACAGGGGGTGGGTCCCTAAAAAATCCATTTTTTAATTTTGACTGGGCACCCTAATGTGTATGTTGTAGCAGCAAATTTAATAATAACTTTTATTAATATTGATTGATTTTGAACAAAGTGATGCGATACCTCATTCATAAATATGTAATTAGTGGTATAGTGTAGGTTTTCTTTAATAAACTTAAGAATCAAAGGTTTTCAATATTGCGTGTTATAATGGAAAACGAATATGTCATGTATAATACACAGTTTAGTCATGATGAATTATTACTATAAAAATATACGTCTGTAAGAAAAGAACCCATGTTTTCGATATGAAGTTAGACACCGAGAAAAATATTCTTAAATTTAGTTCTTGGATCCGCCATTTTAAATTTTGAATTTTTGAAAACAGATTCTGTTTAAGCGTCCTCAAAAACCCCTGAATACCAAGTTTCATTAGAATCCAATGAAATTTTACAGTTTATGCCGCCATATTGGATCCGCCATTTTGAATTTTTTAAACAGGTTCTGTTTAAGCATCCTTGAAAACCCCTGAATACCAATTTTCATCAGAATCCAATGAAATTTTACAGACTTTGCCGCCATATTGGATCCGCCATTTTGAATTTTAAATTTTTAAAAACATACTTAATTTTAGCATCCTCGAAAACCCCTGAATACCAATTTTCATCAGAATCCAATAAAATCTAACAGATTTGGCCGCCATATTGGATACGCCATTTTGAATTTTGAATTTTTATGAACAGATTCGGTTTCAGCATCCTCGAAAATCCTTTGTAACTAATTTTTCCGATATTACGATCAAAAGCCGAGTTTTGGCCCAAAACGAAGGTCTCCTGGCCCATAGTGCAAAACATTAACCATACTAAAAATTCTAGTAACCACTGTTAATAATAAAACTTATTTCTTCTGCGTGAAGTCTTTCCAAAATCTATATGACAATGTGACACCTGTTCTGTTGGAACTACACAATTTATATTAAACTGAACATTTTTTAAACATGACATATGAAGTAATATTGCATACCTACATATAAGGCAAAGATTTTTCTCATTTGAAAACGCAAATTGAATTCTTGTAAATTAAAAATCATACGGGATTGAATTCTTAGTTGTTAATTAAAAAATATACAAGGAGTTTTTAAAGCACTGTCCATAAAATACTCCTACAGGAAAAGCTAAAATTATCCCCCCCCCCATTTTTTCCATTCAGTAAATCTTATATTTTTTACGCTTTTCAATAATATATTACTTTTTTTAGTAAATTTTGACTCCACCAAAATTTTTGCATATCGACTGTGTGAAAAGCTCGTATGTGCAGAATGTGTTGATATTTTCTTTAAATTTTCAGAACAAAATCACTTTGGGTGTATTTATCATTAAAATTACTTTCTTTTTAAGTTAAAAGAAAGAAATTTTACTGCAAAATTTATTGAAAAAACATTAATAACCCATTCCTGTAAAGTTGTCATGTTATTTGATAAGGGCTTTTTATCGTTATTTTTTAAACTATTTATGGGCAAGAAATACTTTTTATGAACTATTTTCTTTAAAAAATAGCTTAAAAACTCAGTCTATTGGGTACGCTGCAGGCCCCCGGATCCGCGCCTGGGCTTTTCATGTTTTTGATTGACTAGCTTGTATTAATAATTGTTTATTTTTGTTTCAGAATTAACATCAGCACAAAGAAAAATTAGCCGAAATGTAGCTGAAAATGTAAAAAGTGGATTAAATTTTGACTGTCCAGAAGAATTCGGATACTATCCACACCCCAGTGACTGTACACAGTATTATGTTTGTGTTTTTGGAGGAGCTCTGTTAGAATCATGTACAGGAGGACTTATGTATAGGTAAGATAAAACAATATTGTCCTCTAAAAATACTATAGTTTTATTAGAAAAATAAAAAGAATAAGGCGCATTTGGAAATTTAAAAAATACATTCTTTGTAATAATATTACATTTTAAAAAAAATATTTCTCGGGGCATGACCTCCCAGAAATTCGCCCATAAAATTTTATAAAAAAATATTGTGTTTACATAAAAAATATTCATTAAAACTATTAAGGCCAAAGGAGGGTTCAACCACAATATAAAGGTAAAATCCCCTAGAGTTTAAGGATATCTTAAAAAATAGTGCTGATTTTGGGATTTCAAATTGGGATTCAGGAGCCCCCAACTAGCAAAAAAATAAACATATTTTGCACCTAAAAAAGGCATTGTCCCCTGGACAATTATTATAAAAAAAGATAATATTTTACATCTATATGCTAAAATATAGGCAATAACAAATTTAATATAAACGAACCAAAATGTATAAAAAATTTTCGTACTAATGTTTATAATCCTAATATTATTTAATAATAATTTATTGTTATTACATGCATATAATGTTTTATGATACTAAATGTTAATAAAATTATTTCATACTCTACTTAAAATTTTATAGTAGGTTCATAATAATGTCTAGTATATTGTTTTAATTAATTAATAACTTATTTACGTGTGGCTAAACTAAATGATTTTTTACTTATGCACAAATATTTTTTAAAAGTGGTTAAATGCCGTTTGAACAACAAATTGTTACTAAAATATATGAGATATTTATTAAATAATAAAAGAGTTAAAACATAGACTATAGTTGTGTGGGTGGAATATAGTTGCATGAAATTACAGTAGTAAAATTGAATCGGTGAGATCAAGAAGGGAAAGATTGCACCGATTTTTACTACATATCAGAGCTAAACTAAAGGTTTTAAAAAGAAACCACTTATTAAGCATTGTTACTATGGTTACGATGAACTAGTTTTTAATATGTTTCTTTATTGGGCTTATGGTTTGGTTGCTATAAAGTTTTTCTGTTAATTCCCGAAAGTTGGATCGAGTGCAATCTTTCCCTTCTTGCTCTCACCGGTTCAATTTAAAATTTCGGGGCTTCGGGACCACTTTTGATCCCGGGTGTTAGGTATACCGGAGCCAAAAAAAAAAATGATCCAGTCCTGGGACCCCCGGAATGCATACCCTAATGGCAAACCAAACATGCAAAAGTCAAAATATTTGTTGAAGAATTTATTTTTTAATCAATTCTAACCTATAATTATAATTTATTGATTTTTTTTTAACAAAGTTTTCTAAAAATTTAATTAAAGTAAATAATAATGTTCTTTTGTAAAAGAGAAGAGTTTAATAACAATGCTATCTGTTGCAATTTGAATTTGATGGGATTTAATGCGCGATTCTCACTAATATTTTAATTTAAAATAATTAGTACTAAAATAACATAATGTATAGATAATTAGGTATTACGATATATCATCATTTGATGAGGCCGTTGTTATAACAAATTTGTCAGGGACGGTTCCAGAACAATTTTTCAAAGGGGAAAAATTTGGCAAAGTTGCGTTGAAAATAGCCATTGTGCATAATACCTTCTGTAGACCACCGGCTTATAGTGACTTCGGAACCACTGTTTATAAGGTACAGATACAATTTTTGTCCAACCATTCTTAAAGTGGCCCCTCCCCTCAACCAATATGTGCCCTTCTATAAATAGAAATTGAATAAACTTTTATTTTTGCAACCTAGCTCAATCTAAAACAAGTAAAATTCAATTTAACAACTCATGATAATAGCGCAAAAAGTGCAGCCTTACTGTATAGTTGCACACCAGTCTCCATGTCACAAAGAGAGCAGCCATACTGTACAGCCGGCGACAGATCTCGATGCCATATCACATGAATCAAAAATTGTTTTCCACCGAGGGGGTACGGCTGTACTGGAAACCGTTTTTACAGTGCATTTTTGTGAAAACTGAAGTGCAGTGGAACTACATCATTTTCACATAATTTATTTTTTTCAGTCATGAATTGCAGACCTGTGATTGGCCACGCAACGTGGGTTGCGATGGTTCTGAAGTATCGGGTTCTCCTGTGTCAATATCATCCCCAGGACCCAGAGGTAGGGAACGAGAAAGGGAAAGAGAAAGGGAGAGGGAGGAAATACCTCAACCTCAACCCCAACAAAGAACAAGATATACTCCTCAACCTCCCCCACCACCTGCTCAACCTCAAGCCATAGTTACCTCAAGAGGTCAACCCAGACAATTACACCATACGCAACAAGAAATTATTAAGGTAAATTTTTTTATTCAAAAAATTACATAAAAAGCAAGAATACCCAATCTGAAACGTGTGCCCTTTCGGGTGACGGGTCGGAATATTTTTCGGTTGACTCCAGTGCACCACAAAAATTCATACTTTTGTGGCTGGCACATGAATTATAGAATTATAGTACGTCAAAATTTAAATGTATTATTTTTCTCAAAATTAATGAAGAGCATTAGAATATTTTGCAAGAAATAAACTAAACTATAAACTATGCCAAAAGTCCACCACCCCTTTAACTTTTGAACGGTTTAAGATACATATAGATACTTATTTGCAACAAATAACATAACCGAAATTTTTTTTGGTATATATTTGACATTTTTAGGGGGCACAATGGAGGCTGGGGGATTTTTTTAAATGAAAAAGAGTCATCTAATTCATTATTTTAAAGCTTTTGAAATTCTCTATTCGATCATATATTTTTTACAACATTTTTAAGGGTATGAAAAAACTGTTAAAAACGGAAATTTTCGTTAAAATTCGTTAAAAAAATCAAACAAGATTAATTTTATGATACAAAAACGTAAATTATACTTTTAAACTAATTTTAAATGATATAAATAAAAATAAAAAAAAACTAAGAAAACGGCATTATTTAGCAAAATAATTGAAGATTCAACAACTTCAAAAAACATTTTAAAAAGATTAAAGATTAAAAATAATATGGTAAAAAAGAGAATTTAATAAGCTTTAAAATGATTTACACGACTCCCTCCATTAAAAAAAATGTTCCCCTTGCCCCCTGAATCCATTGCGGCCACTAAAAATAATAAATATATACCAAAAAATAATTTGGTTTATGTTATTTACGTACAGCTTTACTGTAGTCGGAAGCTAAATGCAAACTTGGGAACAAAATTACTACGGACAGCTTGTAAAGCACTACGCGTGCTACATGGTTTTATTTACAGAGAAGAAGCAGGAGTATAATTTTAATTTCGTTTATTCTTGTTTAATAATTTTTTAACTAAAATTTTAACGAAAATTTTAAGACATATTATTTACAGCAACAGAAATTATACGAAGAAACTGAAGAATCCCTTCCACCAGCAGAAGAAAATGAGAACGATCGCCAACAACGTGTATATCGTGGCCAACCTTCAACAATAGGCCAAGTACAAAGAGATAGAGATGGTCTGAGGCACACTAACGCTATTCCAGTAAGTCATCTATGATTTTTTTTTACACCTACGCCGCATTTTTTGCTATTTTTGAGTGTCACACCTTTCGTATGACAAAAATTTGATAACTCAAAAGTAACAAGTGAATTGTGCCATATAATATGGGGCATATAGTTTTTCAATCATTTTTTATTGGGTATCAACTTTCACAAACGGCCAATTTTTAGTAAAAAGGGGCCAAATTTACAAGCAATAAAATATGTATTTTGCTAATTTAAAAAAATGGCGAAGGCGATGTGACCGTTATCCCCCCCAGACAAAAATGCTCTCTAGGCCCTTGTACGTCGCAGGAACTAATGAAGATGCAGGAAGCCTATTTGTTAAATAATTAAATTTATATTCTTTAGTTTTATTTGATAATTAGATTTTGTTATTTCTAATGTTATTTCCGAGAGAATTTAAAATATAATTAGACATTCACGATATGACCCCGAGGTAGGCATAAAACAGTGCAGATCTCTTCTTTAAGATGATCTTTTCATTTTAATTGATGCTCTACTTTATATTACCTAATAGTCTGGGAAGCGCAATGCGTAACGTTTATGTTGTTTATGTTTATTTTTAACCTCGTACTATTATACTTAATTAAGCATCCCCCAAGTCCAGGACTTGTGTGGGCTAGTAGTAGAGGGAACCACCGGCTTTAATTGACTTTCGAACCAATATATCTAGGGAGTACGCCTTCGCCAAATATCAATTATTAATTAACTATAAAAGGCAATCGGCGCCAGTAAGGTTTGAACTCACGATCATTAGCTCAGTGTCAACGCTATATCGATGCCCTAGACCGCTGAGCTAATCTCCCAAAGCCCAACGTAGGTAATATGTTGCTTGTATATAAATAAGATATATATTTTATATACATAGAAACATCAATTTATTACATGGTAAAAAATAAAATAAAAATATATGAAAAAATACTTTTTAAAAACAAGCTTCTACTGCTAAAAACTATAGTATATTGAAATTTAATATCTTTATCACGAGTACAAAGAAATCAAAACGAAAGTCATTCACCCACAAAATATTAAAAAAGACCAGTTCATGACCGATGCAACTCCAGTATCTGTGAGCCCTACTCTCCATTAAAACTAATAAGCCATATGCACTAACATTAGACCAAACAAACTACTAATGATTTTTTTTATTTGATATTTTTTATTTTAGAGCTGGAAAATAATATAATTATTTAGCTGTATAAAAAACAAAACAAAAAATTTATTTTTCTGAAAACCAATCGTGTTGCTATTTGAAGTTATATTGTCTATGTAAAGTCATTAGCTAAATGAATAAAAAAAAACAAATTTAAGTTTTCTTAATAATTAATTAATTAATAATTATTAATAATAAATGAAAACCAATAAAATACTTTTAATGTTAAAAAATATGTTTTTAATAAAGAAAAAAAAGTCATGCAATTAAGGACTAACAATAAAGTAAGCCTAATAAAATTATGCACTAATAAAAAACAAAAATTCTCATCATAAAAATATACTTTTTTTCCCCGGACTATAACCATTTAAGAACACGAAGATGATACAATAAGTCAAAATTCATTGAAAGCTTATTATTTATTGATTTTCATTACATTTGAACATGACCTTTCAATGTTATATAATAAAATATTTTTTATTACCTTAGTAATATGATGTTAAGGTTAATAATAATTAGCGTTCCGCAACCGATTTGCAAAACCTTATTTATTTCGACTGCATTAAGGGCATATCCACAGGCTCGCATAACAACATAGTACATAACAATGCGATGCTGTGATTGGCTTGATGTGTCGCCATGTATCTTGTAAGCCAATCACGGCATCGCATTCTTATGTTTTATGTCCTTATGCAACCTTCTAGATAGGCCTTAACGTGCGTCATTTGTGCCCAGCTAAAATTATAAACGAATAAAACGTAAATGTAGAAACGAGTAAACATAAAAAATGTTTTTTTTATTTTTTTTTAGATTAGTTTAACTGTTATCTACTTATCTACCATGTATTATAATAATACTGGCGCTTTCGCCATAATTGTAAATATCAACTATTTATTATTAGTAAAAAGCTTTTTACAATTTTGCTACTTCCTTAAGGCCCCAAGCCCCAAGCATGGCCCTTATATCCGCAAACAACCTCGGTGATATAATCTTTTTAGATTAAGATTTAGATCCAAAAACTTCCTTTTTACTTTACAATTAGTTAATGTCCCCCGCGGGGCTTAACGTGCTAAAATAACTTTTATTAAAAAAATGGTGAATGCATCCAAGTTAAACGCGAGCGCCGCTTGCCGCCCAGTGAGCATTTTTAAAAATATGCACTGAAACTAAGAACCAATTTATTTTCTAATAAAGTAACTGAAAGAAATGTCTTTTATATGGAGATTTATAAAGAAGCGACGCGTCGCAACGTTTTCATGATTAAAAACATGGTAAATGGACCATTTGACATGAGAATAAGAATATGAACTTTCTTTTCAGACTTACAATGGCAGGAGTGAAAAAATTGGAGTCATTTCATTCGGGACCAATCAACATTACAAGTAAGTGATATTTTATTTTATTTTATTTTATGTTATACATTCCGTCTGAAAAATATGGAATATATTTCATCTTTTAAAACTGTTACCAAAAACTTAAAATAACTTCTTACAGGTCGATTTTTATTTTTTAATGCGTATTATATTCTGCGTACGTTCCTATATATTGTTATTTATATAGTCTAATTGTCTAAAGAGCTGAATGTCACTAAGTAATTAACTTAAGCTTCTTATTATGTAGTAAATAGTGCAGCATTGTTTTTTAAGGATAGTGTAGCTACAACAACTTAACTTATTGCTCCAGAAACAGTAAAATTTTATTGTACTCTATTCCCTAAACTAAATTACCCTGCTGTGGAACATGCAGCGCATCGTATGGATGAATTATCCAGTGTATGGTTAACTCAACTATACAATATTTTTAAATCAAATAAAAATTGACCATTTTTTGAATAGATAAATATGTTGCACCGTCAATCTAGTTTTTCCTAGAGGGTTAAATATAGTTATTCCATATATTTTAGACAACCAAACTAATGCTTTGGTTTAATATTTACATGTGTTAATTATGTTATTAGCAACTTAGACCACATTGACTTTTTACATACTAATGACTTGACTGTGAAGAGAAGACGTAAAAGACAAATACAAAGAAGGTAATTATCATTTACTAATATCTGTGGTAATATTTAAAATTAAAACCATCCAGAAAATGTCATTTATGGAAGATAATTAAAGTTTTTTTTCAAAAAATTCGAAAAAGTTTATTACTAATAAAATAAATGCTGTGACTAGCCTCCCGACTCTGGAAACCATATAAATTTAGCTAAACAGAAATAAACTTTAGTTTTTTTTTAAACAAAATACTCAAAATATGCCTCACCGCCCCCTGGTTTATGAGGTACACCCAAATCCACAGAGATATGATTTTAGTGCAGAAATATTGAATATTAGATAATTGCTTAAAATTATTTTATATTTACTGTTCCCATTACAAAATTATAAAAAATTAAAGATTTTTAAAATTAGTAAAATAAAAATTTCGCAACAAAAATCTGTTACAACGGGGGTGTAATATCGTTTCCAATAGATTTTGGGCCGTTGAATCCGAATCTGTGTGCTGAATTTAGTAATCCGGTCTGTGACAAAAATACAGTCAACTTAATAAAAAAAACTTTTAGGGGTTTTGTGCTTTTTTTATCGAAAACCTAACGTGTTGGAAAAATTCTGTGTTCAAATTCGAATTCAGAGGAATTAAATCTATAGGAAACGATATGTCACATCCCGGTATTTTACTAATATATTGAAAACATTGCATTCTTTATTATTTCGTATCTAATTTTAAGCAATAACTATGATAATTCAGTATTTTTGCACTAAAATTATCTAATAAAAATGTGCTTAAGATATACTTTGTTCGGCAATTATCACGAAAAATAAGTATGGATTAAAGTGCCTCTTTTGCTTTTTCGAGGAATCTTCAGGCTAAAAACTAAAAAACTAAAGATCATTTTTTTTGTATACTTTTTATTAGACATCATTTGGTCAATCCTAATCAAGAGCACCCTAACCCTTTTATCTCAAATTTTTCTAATTGTGATCAACAAACTATTACTACCAAAAAAAAGATAACAATTCTGTCCACCATTAATGGTATCCACGTCTAGTGGGGTAGTTTCACATCCCTCCTTAAATTCTCCAATTAAACTAAATGTTTTCATTTAGGCCTTAAACCTGCTCGCTTAATAAACGAAACAAACTATGTATGATGTTGCAAGTTCCATCCTACACGGAAAAAAAGCTAAACTGGATTGAAGATTAATAATCTTGAATCAACGCTATGCTAGTTTCCCAAAACGTGTAATTTCATACCTAGTTAACCGGGATTTATATGGTTCCCGGAGGTGGAAGGTTGGTCACAGTGTAATATAAATAAAATTATAATAATTAATGACAATTTTATGACCTTACTATGCATGATGTCCTAAATTGTTGGAAAAGGCTTTTGATTTGACATGAGAAAGTAAACTAAAATAATTTTATTTTACATTAATATACGAGGCCAAACCAAAATGTACTTTAGAATAAACACATATGGTAGATTTTAAAACAAATTATGCTTAATAATTACAAATAAAAATCTTTCTTAATCCAAAATGACAAGAACATTTAAAGAAAGCTAAGTAAACTAAGGAGATTCAGCTTTTTTTGATGTTCATTTTTTTAATGTCTCAAAATAAAAACCAAAAAAAACATGTTTGACACCATGACATTAGATCCGGCGTTAAAATAACCTTCTATTCCCTGACATTATAGAAAGAAAAATTTCCCCAATATTTCATAAAAAATATGCAGACACAAAAAAGCTATTTAAAGGTCATTTAGGTACAGCAAAAAAGTATCTCCGAATATTCTCGAAAAATATTCCATAACAAAAATTTCTCATGCATTCTCATGCATTTTGTTCTGGGACCCCCAATAGATTTTTTATAGATTTTACAGTCCCAGAAAAAAGTCAGCAAGATTTTTTTTTCATTGCCAAATTCTTTTTCAGCGTCAAAAATACGTAATAAAAATAAAGACTAGCTAATAGTAATTGATTATACTTTACGAAATATATTAAACAAGCCGTGAAGATATGTAATGATACGCAGGCACTGTTTTTACAAAAAGTAATGTAATAATACCAGACCTACTTTAAATAAATAACAAAAAATACAACAAAATATATTAATTATATAATATAATAAAATTACCGGTGAGAAGCTTTTTTAACATGTGTCTCATTAGGGTGGACCTTATATTTTTTTATTATCGTAGAATTTTCATTTAGCTGTAGCTAGGAAATTTTTAATATATGAGGTGAACATCCAAACTTCTCTAAGGGTCCTTAAGTCCAAAATGATCAATATTTGCCTTACGTAATACTTGAACGTTTCCTAATAAGCGCCAAATAAGGGATCTTCAAACTGGGTTATTTTGGACCTTTAATTAATCAAACTATAAAAATCAATCTTACTCTTAACCAGTGGTTAATAACCATGGCTCATTATAAAACGCAAATACAAAAAAAATAGTTTGCTGGAGATACATTTTCGCTAATTTCTGTTTTTATTTTTGTTGAAAGAAAAGTAGTAGGCGTGTTATTGGTGGGAGCAGGGGCTATTAATATCCTGTAGCCACTGGTTGTAATTAAACTTGAAACGTTCAAAACTTTCTTACATCGAATTTTTTTCAAAATGTTTAAACTTCATACTCTATCAATACCTTTAATTCTGTGCCCTTATCCACCAATATTCCTTTCCGTCACAATTATTGTTAAAAGGATTTTTGATAAGGATATTTTTTCGTGAGATCTTTTGTCTGGATATCAACTTTTTAACAAATTCAATAGACGTATTGAATTTTTTAGTCACCATCGAGACTCTGGATCACATTCCTGGCATGGAGGACAACCAAATTACAAATTCCCTAGAATAGGACAAGCCCAAATAATTAATACGCCCATTATTCAAAAAAACGTACTTAAACTTAACTACCAACCTGACTTTGTGCAACATACAAACGATGAATTCAAACCTTTTATACCCGAATACAAAAAACCTGTGTTCCAATCCAGCACGCAAAAACCTCCTCAAACTTATCAATATTTTTCATTAAATAATAATCATAATAATAGACCAAATTTAGAAAATTCATATTCATATTTTAAATTATCAACGTTACCACCAAAAACAATAATTTCCAATAATATCCATCAGCATCCGTTTCATAATAATGAACCTATTCGACATACAGTAGAATATAATTACAATCACAATGTGCCTAAATTGTTGTTGGAGCCGGCCTATTCACATGTTAATGAGCAATCAATTAAATACGTTTTACCTGAAAAAAATGTTCCAAATAATTTAGTTATTAATAAGAAGCCAAATGCTCAAAATGAAGATGTCAAAAATAATAACAAAGAAGAAAATGAAAATGAAGATACAGCAGAAGGTGATGATGAAGAATACTATGACGATGAAGAAGACGAAGAAAATTTTGACGTTAACACAATTAAAAATGAGACAAGAACTAGCGGTACTTTGGAAAGGCCAAAAGACGAATATTTTAAACCGCCTCCAGCTTATTTTAAAACAGAAAACAAATACGAAAATATAGAAAATCCGTTTGCGAATCCAAACTTTAACTTTGATTTATTTTTAAATAATTTACGAGGTATTACTACTACAACTAGTACTAAAGCACCCAAAGTGACAGTGAACATTGTTAGAAGTATTGAACAAACATTTGATAAAAATGATTTTAAAAAATTTACCCAAAATATTAGTAGTAGTGTTAAACCCCCTGTACAAATTAAAAGTAGTGTTAATAGTAAAACCCCTGATATACGAACGCCAGTGCCATTAAATAGTTATAATATTAGTAAATTAACAAAACCTAAGGTCCAAGTAAGTGATTATTATTATGAATACGAGGATAATAATCCAAAGTATATGAAAAAATATTCTAGTCAAATAAAAGCAAACAGTGAGCAAAATAATGTAAAAAATAGTAATAGTAATAAGAAACCTCAGATAGAATATGAATATTATTACGATGATGATTACGAATATGAAGATTACGATCAAAACCAGAATAAATCATCACCGGGAGTGAAGTATTCAGCCAAATACCAAGACGCGCCATTTAAACATAAGACACTTTTAGATCAAGAATACAATAACCAAATAAAAAACCATCCGAAACCCCTAACCACACCAAAAACTGTGAACGCGAAGCAGACTAAACTCCCAACTAGTTATCCAACCGTGGTACCAATTAAAAGTAGAACCACACCAACAACCAAAGAAAAGGTACGACAGAGACTTACTTCAACCACTTCAAAAACAGACATTGACTCAAAACGTGAACAATCAAAGATTGTTAACAGGTAATGTGACTTTCAATATGACTTTTTGACTAACAAAAAAATCCTATTTATTTCAATAATACTGTACATAGACAAGGACATGGACTGGAACATCGTTTTATACTCTTGCCATGCTTAGGAGGAACCTATCTGAGATTCTCACTATTACACGATTTTTAAATAAATACACCGGCACACAAAAAAAAAAAGTTGTTTGTACATCAGACACGACCTACCTACCGGCATGTATTTTGACCCGCTGAATCCGAATTTCAAGTCGGTTTGGGCCGTCCACCCTTCAATATTTCCCCTCATTCAGTTCATACATCAGTTTTAGAGATATTGCAATTTTTTGCTACTTTTAACATTTTTCAAGGTTTTTGTACAATTTCTATGATTTAGAACGGTTTGTGGTCTAAATAAACTTCAGATTTGTATTCAGCGGATCGAAATACATAAGAATTATGCTTAATTTCGATTCATAATTTTTTTTATGACTATTTATCCCATTTTTACTATTTTTACAATTTACTCGATATTGAAGGGTGGACGGCCCAAACTGACTTGAAATTCGGATTCAGCGGGTCAAAATACATGCCGGTAGGTAGGTCGTGTCTGATGTACAAACAACTTTTTTTTTGTGTGCCGGTGATATGAATCCTGAATTCAGTATTTAATCTAATTTTATTTTAAATTAAAACTTTGAAGTTCTATCCTTGAATATGGAATTTAGATCAGAAAAGGTTTAAGTTTAAAACCGAGATTATCTGGGAAATCAGTGTATATCTCATATGGATTTTTTCCTAAGCAAAACGAATTTTATATAGCTCAGAAAAAGTAATATTTAATTATGCATGTAATTTTTTCTGGACTATTAATAGTAATTTATAGTGATGTAAATATGTTTGTTTAAATGACATTACCTGCTACTCTTCTACTGTTTATGCAAACATTATCATCAAAATTCATATATCTAACATGCCTGTGCACTGTAAATAAACCACAAACAAAATTAGATGTGCAGTATAGTATGGGAAAACACTTCTTATTTATAACGTAAATAAGTGTGGTTGTTAAGTTTAGTACAGAACTCGTGTTGTAGAGAGATTAGACATATGTAGACCTTCTTTCACAACTGCCTGATAGGCTTCTTACAACCACAAAAGTAGGAAGAGGTCGCTAAGATGTCTTAAAAGGCATTTTGATTTGTATGCAGCTGGTTAGCTGGTTGGCTATACTGAAGTTGGCAACTTCAAGTTGCTAATCTGACACTGACATTAGCTGCGTTCAATGTCGACAGCAAAACTAATGAAAATTCATCAATGTCCGTTGAACGAGTTTAGGTCATGAAACTAAATTTTTTGCTTTCTGTTTCAAAATATATAAACGGTAACACTGCTTGATCGGCAGAAGCTACATGTAGTCTTCATTTTCAAAATAGCATTCTATCCTTTTCTATTTTTGTGCTTACAACATTACGTAAGGCATTACTAGTTTATATGAATTTTGAAAAGATGCTCTATATATGTATATAGGTTGTTTATCCAAAAAAAATAACAATGCAATATATTCAAGCTAAATTTTATAATTCCGAAAAAATTATGTAATATTATTTTATAATTTAGCACTATAACATTTAAATCAAGAAATGTTAAGTAATCAATTTATTTTTATACCATAAAATAACATAATCTCTTGTATATAATGTATGCAAAAATTGTACAAATGATTGTTGATCAAAATAGGAATTATATGATATTTTAATATACATCAATAATAACACTAGTTTGCAAGGGTTTTGGGTGCAAGTATTTTTATATATGTTCTTATATCTGTTTTCGCTGAATTTAAGTTTGATCAGGATGGTCACACATTCTTTCAATTTCACGGATTTTTCCCTAATATTTAAACTTTTTTCTAAAACTCTTTTTGAATTTTATTAATTTATTAGTGGCACCCTTGAAATCTTGGCAAAAAAAGTTTTGTTAACTTCAGCAGATATTTCAAAATTTTGGATAACTCTTCATTCTAAACTCTCCTGCTCCAGTTCATAAATGTTACAGATTTTTCAAAAAACTTCCTGATTTAAAAAAAAAATATACAGCTTTTTCCTGATTTTTCCCTGATGCATCATCAAAAATCATCATGATGTATTATATTCCCCGATTTCCTGATTTTTCCAGAATGTGGCCAGCCTATCTATAGAACAGCAAAAGAAAATAAAGTTTCTGCCACCAAGAAAATCCTTTATTTTGAAAGTGAACCCAATATATTTTTGGTGACCAGGCAGATCGTATTAAATTACACCAATTATTTCTTTAAACTAAAAGGACAATTCTTGTAAAACTAAACCTAATCCGTCTCCTTGTGATTTGCTGTGGTCTGACAGCTCAACAAAAAATCGAAACGCCTCATTTTTAACAGAAATACTCTTAGTAACACAAACTTAAATATTTTCTTTGTTTTATATCTTTCAAATATAGGGTAATCCCGTAGGATAATCATGTTAGGATTATCTGGAAAACGGGACAATAAATCTGAAAACCAGATTCGGATTTAGAATTCTTTTATACACTGAAAAGTTGTTAGCGTATTAAACGACGTTGTATATTTGGAAACCCTGGCAACTTTGGTTATTGAACAAAAGTTGTTATGTTCAATAACTTTCTTTTGTTGTTATTTTAACAACTTTTTTTTAATAACTAAAATTGCAAGAGGTTTCAAATATTCAAAATCGTCCAGTATTTAAATTTCCAGTAAAAAATGCGCCCAATCAAAACAATTAATTTTGTAGACTAGTGTAATAGTTTTAGAAAATAGTTTTTAAAATTTCCCATAAGAGTAAAAAGTCGATGTATTTTTTCAAATTTAGTGAATTAAACTACTTCAATTTTTTTTTTATTTAATTGCAAATGGGACATTATTATGTCCAAACATGTCATTGCGATTTGCGGTAGTTTTTTTCCAAAAACAATTATTACAAAAATTAAAAAACAAACATGAAAGTTAAATTTTTCAATATCTAAAAACCATGTTTTTTGACTTAGTGCTCTTTACTTGTAAGCCGACGATATATATATATATATATATATTCTGTATTTACGTTTTACTAATCCATATTCAAAGCGGTATATATTATTAACACAATTATTCTTCTTTTAGTGAAGGAAGTAGCGTAGCTCCACCACAAATTTCCACAGCTACAGCTACAGCTAGATCTCTGTATAATAGCAGCCAGTACAATACAAATTCTAACAATCAAAACAGGGATCAATATAACCCTTATTATGCATTATACGACGAAGATGTTGAACTTTACAGAGACGTGGGTGAGTATCCAATTATAAAACTTAATTTTAAAAACTTCTACCGACAAAAATATTGCGTTTCCCTAAAGTTTCTTTGAATAAATATAGAAGATGGCGGGGCAAGATGAGGATATATAAGTTGGCAAAGTTACATTGGAGGGGGATAATACCACAGTAATGCATGATAATATCACTTGCACGCATGCCAAATGCCCACTACCTTCTGTGGACCACCGGCTTATAGTGACTTCGGAACCACTGTTTGTAAGGCACAGATATAATTTTTGTCCAACTATCCTTTTTATAGAAATTGAAAAAACTATTATTTCTGCCACCTAGTTCAATCTAAGGCAAGTAGAATCAAATTTAACAATTCAAGATAACACCGAAAAGAGAGCATCCTTACTGTATAGTATATATCAGTGTAGGCGTTTATCTTATTTTCTGACTGCTAAATAAGGTATATTATATACATATAAAATATAAAAACCTTTGTTCTATACCTTGTAGGGAACAAAATCTCAAAATATCAAAATGATATCAATTTTTTCTGATATTTTTTCTAATTTGCGCAAAGTATCAGGACCCTAACATTTTGTATTATGAAACTTGTTCTTTAATACCATAAAAATTATAACTAGCCACAAAAAAACAATAAACATAAAAAACTAGAAAATGAGAAAGTGCAAAACATCGTAACTTTTCTCTTAAGTATTAATATCATTAAAATTTATTTGTTTCTTCAAATCTTAGGGGATAAATAAAATAAAATAATTATCTTTTATTTTTTTTTTAATTGAACAGTTGAAAAGTTTTAATTATTCTTATATGTGGAAGGCGTATTATAAATTATTCGAACAAAACTGAAAACATATGTACTTTTCTCTAAATATTTGGTTTCAGCGATCTTAAAAACCATTAGATAAATTTTCAAGACAATATTGTAAAAATAAATTGTTTCAGATAACTCATAAACCCCCAGATATCAGTTTTTACAAAATTATTTAAAAAATAAAAAATCTTAAAAATCCCCAGATACAGACAAAATTAGTTAGTTATAGTGAAATTTTCAATATAAATGAATTCAGTAACTCTGAAAATAATATTTTGACCGGTACATCTTTTGATTTTACTCATACCAAATTTCAAGTGATCCCTCTTATAAAATGTATTTTGATTTTTGAATATTTTTTGACGTTTTATTACTTTTCATCTTAATTTCGTTGATTTTCGTACTTTTGAAAATAAAAAAAAAATTAAATGAGGGATAATTTGAGATACGGTACCATTTAAAGTTTGAAACGTGGTCCCTCTTGAAGGCAGAAGTTTATGACTTGCCTCATAAAAGATGTCTCGCTTAAAATAAAAATGGACCTATCCAAGGAATTTTTCTAAAATATTTTATTTTTAGAGTTATCAAAATAATTCATTTCAAAAATTCCACACAGTTGAAAAATCTCGATAATTTTTTTTACACTTAATTTTCATCAAAATCTGTCTTTTGCCTGTGTAAAGAAATGGATGAGGATTAATCTGGCAACGGCTAGCAAAGCTGGTGATAAGCTAAAGCTTCGGCTTAAGGTTAATAATCTAGATAGTTCACTATTGCTTTAATCACTGGATGTGTTGTGTAAATTAGATTCTAAATGATGTTATCTAAACCTTCTCTCTAACTTTGAAGATCGATTTACGCTAGTATTCAACTGAGAAAACTGCGAAGTTATACATATGATTTAAAATTAAGAAAACGCTAAATATAAAATTTAACGAATCACACAGGAGTGATATTTTAAAATTTAAACTTTAAATCACGTATAACTTTACCTTAAATTTTACTAAGAGTGTTATCATTTATAATTAAGTTTAATTTATAAGTACTTATACTTGTATTTAACTTTTGTCTTTTGTCTGTCGGTTTGTCTGTTTGTCATTGTAATAATTCAATTGTCATTAAATGTAAGTCTCTTAACTTTAGAAATATTACAGTTAAAAATATCCAAATTGCCCTGGACACCATTGTAAATTCTACACATATTATTATATATATATATTGAGGTCGCTGAAACTGCATCAGAACAACAAAGACAAACATAGCGCTCACATCTAATTTTTCAGGGTTGTCATTTTATTTTTCTATAAATATTTCTTTAAAATATAACTTTTTTCTAGATTACCCCCACAATAACTACAACAACTACAACGAACAACAATCCCATAGAACTTCACAGCAGCCAGCCTACAGAGGAACCCCAGCTCCAGCTGTGCAGTCCACCCCTGCACACGAGGATTCTTCGAAACGTGGAAATTCAGTGTATATTCAAAATAATGTTTCTCCTCAAGATATTTACTCTCAATCCACTGTGTCAGATTACAACGATGACAGTTTTAACAATCAACAAGTTAGTATAATTCAATCAAATCCCACGGAGCAAAAAAGCTTTATATAAGCTTATATTAAGCTTAAAAGTTTATTTATTTACACACAACAAATTGTTTTGGGGGAGGGGCAGAAACAAAATTTTCCCAACTAAAGATTGCTATTTTCACAACGTTTTACTTACGATTTCAAATTTCTCAACCTTTCACCGAAGACTAATATTTTTCCAACTTTTTACATGACAACGAGCAATTAACGACAAAAAAATCATCATCATTTACCCAACCGATGGGATTTTGTAGGGGAGTGGGTGAGTGACGCCCCTAACGCAAAGTTTTGCAATTTCGACACGCTACCTTTATGTAACGCTTAGTAACGATAAGACTTACCCCCCTATAAATACGTAACGCTAGCAGCCGAGATTACCCCTGAAAAAAAAATTGGGCTTTTACATACATACATACCGTTTTTATTTCTTTAAAAATAATAAAGAGCGTTACGTTACGCTACATCGATCCTCCCGTCCCCCATCGTAACGCATAAAAACGCTAAGCAACACCCCTCTTCCCCCTGTCACAAATGTTATATTATTATTTCAGATTGACGATCAACCACAATATAAACCAGCGAATAGGCAACCATCTAGGTAAGTTTTCAAATTAAAAAAAATTTAAAGGATAGTATTATAAATTTAGTCTTAGGGGAGACAGGAATGAGTTAAATGATGCTGACGAAGCCAAAAGAATTACTACCACTACTACCACTACTACTACTAGAAAACCTAGCACAACAACTACTACCACAGAGAGAACCATAACTACTACGACGGCACGAATCATTCCCAAAAAGAGTATACCCCCACCCAGGTACTACAAAATTACAAAATTATTTTTCAATTTATTTTTATTTATTTTTTATATCACCCCATTGCCCAAAAATCTAAGCAAAAGTACATTGGGCCGGAAAGGGAGACGCACACGGCATTCAAGTAAAGACAGACTCATTTTTTATTTTGATACTTAACTGTATAATCAATCCTTTAAACAAAAGATATTTTGGGGTTGCGTACTTGTAGATTACGATGTTTCGAAAAATCCCGATTTTTGAAATTTGCTAAATTTGCAAAATACATGCTTCTTAGTTTATAAAAATATTTTTGCCTGAAATGAATCCATTGTTTTTAGCTCTAGCTATACAAAATTTACATGACTACATTTAAATTGCTTAGATTTTTGAGAGCTATCAAATTAATTGCATGATCTAAAGTATTCGCCATGAAATCCGCTCAATATATTTTTCATAAATTTATTTTCAAGTATTTAGAACCAATCATTTTTGTAGTATCTTTTGCTTCCCTCATATCTCATTAAATCCCTTCCCTTTACCTTAGAAGTATACTTAATATATTAAGAAACAACTTCATATAACTCAGGTAGTTAGTCTTTTGAGTAGTAGTGTATTTACTAATATTTATTTAAATAAGATGGGCCTGCACTTACCGTTTTAAAACAAAAATCAAAATTCGATGTGTGAATAAAAGCAGATATTAAACAAGGATGGTTCATGCAAAACAGTGCTTCGTAGAACTGGTATTAAACTAAATACCCTAAAATTGGCTTTCAGATCAATGCAACCAATGAGATCCATTGTAAGTCCCCTTGTAGTTTGGTTTTTGTCAAGCCTTAAGCTTCAAAGAAACTCAAGAGGTTTTTGGGGGTTACCTGGCATATATCTACAGGTCTTGGAAATAACTGTTCAAGAAATTGTATTTTGGCTAGTCATGTAGAAGCAGATAATATGTGCACGTTTCTGGTAGTTAATACCAAACTAAACCATTTATGCAAAGCATTAAGTTATAGTACTGGTAGGATTGAGGCGAAATTACTTTGAGAACAAGATATCAGGACCAAGTAATATTGAGGCTACTTTTTTAAAACTCAAAGACTGGTCTTTGATGATCTTTGCTTCACTTAATGGCCCTTACAGGTCTTGATGTCCTCGTTTTACCAGCTTGTCTAAGTAAATTAAACTATATAGACTTTTCTTGTTTTGCATGAACCCTTCTCGTTAAGCGCTCAGGTATCTTCAACTATTCTTGTGCGTTAAAAAATATTTATTTTGCAGAGCTTCTTCTTTATTTTAGCTAAAGCGAAATAGCACAGACATATTATAATTACTATTATTATTAGATATGTTATGCTATATTAAGTTTAATAAAGAACTATTTTGGCAAAATACAAGTATATTATTATTAACTATTAGAAATAATATACTTATATACAATTCAAACTTTATACAAGTAAATTAATTTTCTTTTTTCCAAACATGTATTTATATTCGCAGAATCATTACAATTTCTCCATTATTGTATTAATTTTTAATACTTTGCCAATAACTTTTAATAAACTAAAAAAATAAATTCGTCTAGTTATTGTTAACATCTGAGCTAATTCGTTTTGACTGCAACTAACGAAAAACGCTGTAAAAAGGTTCTTGAATAAGTTGAGTGAAAAATATGTTTTGGTTTTTGAAATAAAAGGTGTAACCTCATCTTAGAATAGTATTTATTATATAGAGTAACTATACAGGTATCGTTTTTCTAGCAGAACGCCTGTCACATCCAATGAGAATCAAACACAAGCACAGTCAATAATTCTTACTTTACCGGAAGACCCGGGACACATCTCCCAATCTCTGCCTTTAGTCCGAAACAGTCCTGAAAACAAGATAAACTCGACACAGAAAATAACTACACCAGTAACTTACAGACCGAAACCTCCTGTACATTCCAGCCCTGACTTCACATTGCATGCTTCCTTGCCAACTGCTGTAGTTAAAAAACCTGCTCCTTTTTCTCTACCTAAGCACATTACTATTGACAAACCTGCTTTTCATTATATTACTAAACCTCCTAAGTCTAAATCTAGCGATTTTCGCTCTAAATCAAGTAATGTTGAAATAAATGGTGTACATGAAAACGCACCAATACAATCGCCTGTTTTAAGCATTCATAAAAATATTATACCTACCACTTATTCTCCGCCAAAATTCTTTCTTAAATCAATCTTACCCAAATCTGTTACAAGTAACTTTTCTGATACTCCTGTTATTCGATTTACACACAATAATAATAATAATGTAAATAATTCGGAATATAAATTTCACAATATAAATAAACCCGATAGTAAAATATTTAAAACGTTAAAAGCGGTACGTAAACTCGTTAACCCGATTACTGTGAATCACGAACTATCAACGGTATCTGGTACGTATGATTCTGCTGAAAAACTCATTTCAGATGATTTTAATTTTGAAAGTGTACCAAACAATCATAATTTAGAAGATAGCATCAATAACGATGATGATAGCATAGAAGACGATTTTGAAGAAGTTAAAGTAAATTATAAATATTCCATTCCAGTTCGTAACAAACAGGTTTATGAAAGTGAAAATAAGATTATTATTCCTAATATCGTTCCAACTACTATACGGTTTTCAACTGTACCTACTACTAGTACATTAAAAAGTACAACTTTTAGTACAACTACATCAACTGAAATACCTAGTACAAGAGAGTATAAAATATTCGAATATCAACCAGTTACTGAGAAAAAAGCTGACAAATATTATAACGAAAAATTAAGGCTACTTTACGAAAATCGATACATTCCAAAGGACAATAATAATAATAATACTGCACATCCTCCTAAAAACTTTCGCACGACTGTAGAAATTCCTCCTGCACAATTTCACGAGCACGTAGCAGAAAAATTAGAACCCGATCAACCGCCTTCGTACAAGCCAAAACCTTTTCCAAAACCCTTAGTACAAACTGCGACAAGGACGGATAATCCTTTGAGTACAACCTTTAGTCCTACTCGAGTCTCCCGGGTAAACGCAGCAATTAAATCACTAATTGTTATCGGGGGAACGCGAAGACCAAATCCAAAAAGTTTTGAACCAAAATCCAACGATTCCAAGCAGAGGTATTTATTCCTCAGAGCATTATTATTATTATTTACACTGGGCAACCGTGTTTTGGTACAAAAACCAGTATACAAAAGATTTTGATGAATGAATAAAGAGTCAAGATATGATGATCTGAGCAATCATTAAAACTGGCTATATTTTTTATTTCCTATAAAGTTTCTTATATATCCAGCATATGTATGAAATGCTACGTTTCTTTCTTAACATTTTCCAAATAGAAAATTTAAGAAACAAAAGTGTTTGATTATTATTTTTACATTTTTATCAAGTTGTTTTAATTTCGCTGAAATGGCCAGTATTTTTTAAAATTTCTATAGCGTTTCTTTTTAGAATAAGCTTACTAACAGATAAAAAAAAAGTTTTCAAAAATACAAATAAGCAACAAGATGTTTCTTTTTTACCTGGGGTTAATAATCAGAGATTAAGACATATATTGGAAGACTAGAAAAATAATTTAACCCTTTGTTATGTGCCAATTTTTAAAAAAAGCATAGTTTCATATAAAAAAAATTCGGTTATCATGGCAAAAAAATATAAATAAACTAAAATGTGTTCCTTTATGATTAGGTTAAAGAAAATCACCTATTTTTCGTTAAATTTATTCAAACACTCCATAAATTATATGTTTACTATCTAATTTGTTTAAGTAACTACTACAATGATAATTTTATTATTAATAAAAAATTGATTTATCTTTAAATAATGTGTTTCAAGTCTTATTCTAGGAAACCATAGGAAAATAAAATCAATTAAGTAAACGTTTTTGTAGTAAAAAAGTTGTCCAGTGCTAATAATACCTAGAGGTTGCAAAAAATGGTAATATGCATGTCCACCGACTTATCTTCTTCATTTTAATATCTTGCACCATTTCTTTTTAACTATCTTATCCTTACCTCACGCTTCTATTGTAATGACTAGTCACGACGAGATGTTTAACTCCTTTTTGAAAATAAATGGATGTTGACTCCTCTTTTACCATCCCGACATTGTAACACACTTAGATCACTTAACACAGAAATAGGTACTCGTCACGATACGTAATATTCAACGGATTGGCCAATAATTAAAAAATAAACTGCATTAATCTCATAAAATTAAGGGTTATGCCAAAATACTTGCGACAGAACCAACGGCAGTATTTTTTTTTTTGGGAATGGAGACGTGCTTTTGCGCAAAAATTGTGTGTTTTTTTTCT
Organism: Brachypterus glaber; assembly: GCA_958510825.1. Taxonomy (NCBI): domain Eukaryota; kingdom Metazoa; phylum Arthropoda; class Insecta; order Coleoptera; family Kateretidae; genus Brachypterus; species Brachypterus glaber. The sequence continues at coordinate 18,619,327 of OY294054.1, read as the reverse complement.
AATAATATAATATCAAACCATACATCACTGTAAAGTTCCATAAGCCAAGCCCTTATAATATAGGGACTTTGCAACGGTGTCATGGATATTATAGATACCAAACGTTTTGGTCTAAAATCCTGGAAAATTGCAAAAGAAATATCCAACGAAAATAACCGCTGTTTGCCCTTTTGGCATTTACCCTTAAACATAAAAATTCCTTTTTTTTTTCTATTTTGATAAAAATTGTAAAAGCAATAAGGAAATTTTAATTTAAACATGTTTAAATGTTTATCATGTGCATTCAAAATGCAGGTTTGAGATTTTTGCAGTATGGAATGTTCCGAATAAAAAAAATAATTAGTAGTTGTGCAACAAACTAAAACATATTGAGTGAAATAGCAGTGCATGAATTTGAATAGGGTGATATGTAACTTTATAACGGCACGTACATAAAAATGAAGCCTCTAAATATAATAATCAAAATGGGCAATATTCGGTGATAAGATATTGATTTAATCCATATCGGTAATACCGATATTCTAGCATAACGTAAACCATCCAAACACGGTGTACTTGAAATAGAGTTCGAAATTTTAAGGGGTGATTCTACAGAAAATTTGAAGAAAAGTTGTTTAAAAATGATCCCTAAGCCCCTTTGAAAGTGGCTAAAAAAAATCGGTTTTTATTTAATAACTCAGGAACCTTTTGAGATATAGCAACGAGGTTTCGCAAGTAAATTAATCTTAATAAGGCCTTATTTTATTACGGGTACGGGGCAGCTTATCAGTTTTTTGTCCCAAACTTTTTTCTATGCAACTTTTTTGTAATTTTATTTTTGGAATATGATTCCTTAGGTCAAAATACATAAAAAACGCACTCTTGTTGTAATACTGTAGGATTAACCGTTTTCTAGAAAAAATCACTTGAAGGTGAAATTTCACGGTTCCAGGACGAAAAATTATGAAGCTGAAGTTTGCAACGTTTTTTTGCAACGAAAATTCAAATAGTATATTAAAGCACTTGTTCCATATCACGTTTTTAGCGCACCAGTACTATGGAAAACTCACCACAAGCGGCTTGTTTTCTAAACTTGTATTCGTGCGCTAAGAACGTATGTTATGAAACTAGTACTTTAATATACTATTTAAATTTTCGTTGCAAAAAAACGTTGCAAACTTCAGCTTCATGAAAAATTAAATACTAAAATGGTGAAAACCGAACTTTACATGTTTATAGGAACTTTTTGTCATATTTTATAATGTTCGAACACACCTTAACATTTCGGACCCTATTTCAAATACACCGTGCATATTAAAAAAACAAAAACAAATAAAAATTGTTTATTTTGAGGTTAGAGGCTTCAATTATTGTTTGCCGCATATTTATTTGCATGCTTCTTAATTTTAGACAAAATACTAGAGGACGTGGATCGGCACACTATTCCTCCGGTTCTGGAAACAATATTAACAACGAAGTCTCACAAGTTACTTCAAACCGTGGAACCCCAGCACCGTAAGTTATCATTTCACGCGAAGAAAGAGGTGATAAAAGTAATTTTCCAGAAAAGGAAAAAACTAATGTCAAAATTTAGTATGTTCTTTTCCATCTTGTACTTTTATAGTGGGGGTTGTGATTAAAAAAAAGTGTATTTCGAATAGTAAACATTTCAGCATTTATTATGTTGAAAATAAAAATGTAAAAATTTAGGGGGAGTTACAGCAAAACAAAAATTTAACTAAAAGGACTATTTATTTAAAGTTGTATATATGTATATAATTTCCTTAGGGATTTGTTGGATTTGTAATTAAAAATAAATCAAAATAGGATGCATGTTAATGTTACTGAGAAAGGGCGCGAGGTAAAACTTTTATACCAGGCTAATAATAATAATCTTTAAACGTTCATAACTTTCTCAGTTTTTGACATAAAACTATTTTGTATTTGAATAATCATAATTTTATGCTCATTATAAAAGAAATCACAATTTTAACCTGAGAAAACTGATCTTTAAGCAATAATGAATTTGGAAGGTCGATAAAAAGGTAGGACTTTAATGTTAAACCAGTGTCTGAATTATTAAGATAACTTATTTGATAATCTCAATTTAAAGCACTGCATTAACATTAAAATCCTGAATTTTTAGCTGATATCAAAATCCATATAATGTTTGATTTTAGATATTAAACAACTATTTTTACAGTCGATCCCGCCCTACTCTTAAACCCTCAACATTAATTGTATCTAAAGCACAAGAGTTCATCGATATATACAGATTTGCGCCAAAAAGACCTGAACCAATCTATCCTCAACCACAGCCAGATAAAACAGCTGCCAAATGTCGCAAGGATGTTTGCTTGCTGCCTGATTGCAGCTGTGGAGGAAAAGAGATTCCCGGTAAGTTAATAAAATAATTTACAATTTTTTTTTTATTTCAGTGTGGATATTGATTAAACGTCAACACCAGTTTTATTTGAGTAATTAAGGGTAATTTTGTGGTGCTGTATTTATATCTGAAATGGATTTTATTATACTGGGTCTAAGTTTTAAGATAATGGATACGCTCAACAACTAAAATTAAGGTTTTAGAAACAATTTTTCAATGTAATTTCAAAAGTTTATTTATTTTTTTTAAAATTACCGAAAAATAGACCTAAAATTAAAGAAAAAAATTGCTAAAGATACAAAAAGAATTGATCATTATACAAAAATGAATAAGCTCTTTCTGGAGAAAATATGTTTTTTTATGAGGGATCGTCCATTAAGGATGTTACAAATTTTTTCCCCCTCCCTACCCCTTGTCACTTAGTATCACAAGCGGTCATACCCCCTCTACCTGTCACGTTACATTGGTTAAAAAATATATATTTAAAACATATTTATTATATCATTAATATTGATGGATGTTAAAACAAATAAATACATAAAAAATGAAAAAATAACTATAAAACATATTCTATATATTATAAATATTACTCAAAAACTAAAAGTGATTTTTAAGATCTGCAAAAAGCATAACATAGATATGTTTATATATTTTGACACAAACTAGACGCCTCGCAGTGTACGCATCGCGGCGCTTTTACCGATATAATAATAATTTTTGTCGTTAGACTAAAACTGATATCTCTGCTGGTATCAAAGACACTTATTTTTTTGCCTGATTCCGAATCATTCATTCATCAATTCACGCTTTCAAAAACTTGATAAAATTCTATTTTCTGGTTTAATTTTTAAGCAATTTTTTTTAATACAAAAGTACTACCTACTACTACTAACACTTTGGTTTAAGCCCAGAAATATTATTTATAAATTTTGTGACATCACACCAGCTTAAAACCCTCCCCACCCCCTGTCACAAAGTGTTACAACTTCGAGGACTCCCCCCTAAAAGTGTGGCATTATTTATGGACCAGCCCTAACAGAGGAGAAGCTATTATAACTGGAGTACCTATTCAATTTATTTTTGTAATTTTTTATTCAGTCGCGGATAGTATAAAAACCCATAACTCATTAGATCCCACAGGTTTGGACTTTTTACATGAAAAAAAATCACAGTCAAAGTTTCAGCGTATTTATTATCTTAAAAATCAAGCCAATTAAAAAGGCAACTTCCGTTTTCTGATTTAGTAACCCTAATATAACCTAAATTCGTTCAAACTTCAACCATATTGGCAACGAAATTATTTGCATGTGTAGATTGTTTTGTATTAATTTAGGAAACATACCAGTGGAAGAAACTCCCCAGATGGTCCTGATTACATTTGATGATGCTGTTAATGATTTAAATAAACAATATTATATAGATTTATTCGAAAATGGACGCAAGAATCCAAATGGATGTCCAATTTCTGCTACTTTTTATGTATCTCATGAATGGACTGATTATAGCCAAGTACAAAATCTCTATGCTGATGGCCACGAACTGGCGTCACACACAGTCTCGTAAGTGGGATATTTTTGGCCGATGGATGCGGATTTTGGCTGAGCACTCTACTTGATTTTATTTTTTATTGGACTGCCGATTCAATATAAAATCAAAATATATTTTCACATGTTAAGTTTTCTTATCAAAAATGTAAAATTTTAATAACGCTTTCTCTTAGTAAAAATATATTTTTGATTTTAATTTGCATTAGAAGTCTATAGCTTACATACATTCTTAGCCAATACGATTTTTCTAACAAGTTTTCTTTCTGTTCTCTTTTGCTGCCTACTAACTAAAAATAGGTGACCTCCCTGTTGAACAAGTACCCCAAATCGTCCTCATTACTTACGACGATTCCGTAAATGACCTCAATAAAGGCTTATACCAAGACCTCTTCGAAAAGGGCAGAACTAATCCCAACGGATGCCCGATCGCTGCCACGTTCTACGTCTCTCACGAATGGACTGACTATAGCCAAGTTCAAAACTTATATTCGGATGGTCATGAAATAGCCTCGCATACCGTGTCGTAAGTCACCACATAAAACCTCAAATATATTTTCTGCACTGAAGTTTTTTTATTTTGGATAAAGTCAGAAAGAGGGAGAAATTCTGCGTTAGAAAATAGGTTAAAGTAATTCTCATTGACTTTTAGAGCTTTCGTCAGGGATGTTAAAATAGGAATTATACCAAAATATATATTTATGAAAACCCAAAGACTTTTAGTTTCGTAAGATTTTGTTTTTGACAGTAAATTTTAATAAAGTATGATGTCAAAAATAAGATATAAAACGTCTGCAGTCTTAAGCTTAATATTGATGTATAGTTTGATACGCTTATCTATTAAAACAACCCCGAAAAAATAAAACCCAATGACAAATACTGCGACCTTTTTTACCGCACAGTTTTCTGTCTCTTTAAAAAATATACATATTTTGTTTGTCTTTAGCCTTAAAGGAAGAAAATATATATTTATTGCACTATACATTATCATAAATTTGCACCATAATCTTTGTAGTAGAACAAATACAAACTTTTTTATGTACGCTAAACTAACATACAAGTGCTTTTTGTTTAACCGATATTTCTAATTTGCTTGTAATACTAACAAATTTATGGGAAAAACTTAGGGAAAAATATCATCTTATTAACGGAAAATATTCAAAAGAATACGCTTTGTTATTAATTCCAATAAGTATAAATTACAATGACAATAACATTTATTTTTACACAAGTAATCCAAATTTTTGCCAACTATATATTATGATGATTTTCCATTGGTTTTCCTTAATACTCGTTGTCAAGAATACTTATAAAAAATGTTATATAATAGTCACAGCTTTGGAGAACAATTTTCTCAAAAGAAATGGACCCGTGAAGTAGCTGGTCAGAGAGAGATCCTGTCAGCCTACGGAGGAGTTCGTCTAGAAGACGTAAGAGGAATGAGAGCACCATTCTTATCAGTAGGTGGAAACAAAATGTTCAAAATGTTGTACGACTCAAACTTCACATACGACTCTTCCATGCCTATTTACGAAAATAAACCTCCAAGTTGGCCATACACGTTAGATTACAAACTGTTTCATGACTGTATGATCCCTCCATGTCCCACACGATCATATCCCGGAGTATGGGAGGTACCTATGGTAATGTGGCAAGATTTGAATGGCGGAAGATGTTCTATGGGAGATGCTTGCAGTAACCCACCTGATTCTGATGGTGTCTTCAAAATGTTGACTAAGAACTTCCAAAGACATTACACCACAAACAGGTAAGATTGATTACAAAATATGACATGATAGAGCCAAAAGATTTTATTTCAACTCGTTAAACCTCTTTCGAGTAGCCTGCTCAGATTTCTGTACAAAAGATAAATAAATAATTTATTTTTAGGGCACCTTTTGGTCTGTTTTATCACGCAGCTTGGTTCACACAACCCCATCACAAAGAAGGATTTATCAAATTTATCGATAGTATTTTGCAAATGAATGACGTATGGCTAACAACAAACTGGCAAGCACTTCAATGGGTCAGAGATCCAACACCAATTAGCAGATTGGGATCTTTCCAGCCTTTCCAATGTGACTTTTCCGTAAGTTAACAAATTAATATTATTTATTATTTCACTTTAATTATATTAAGAAAAAAGGGCATACCAGTAAATACAAGCAAAATGTCTTTATTCATTTACTATTGATAAAGACCTCAAGGTTCACATCTTGGACCCATTTGTTTTTAATTTATATTATATAAATGTTCTAAATAAAATTGGTAAACGAATTATTTCTGAACATTTATTGTTCTTTAATGACTTTATTGCTAGATACTTTGCAGTTCTAATGTTGAAAACAACATTTAATAAGGAAATATTTGGAGTTTTGATTTAATCTTTATTTTATCAAAATATATCTTTAGTACATATTTTACAATAAACATCGTAAACATATTTGATATGCTTTGGGCTTGGTTAGCACTTAGAAACAGGAAAATCATGTTTCTGATTTTTTAATTTTCTTCTAGGACCGTCCAAAACGTTGTAACAACCCAAAAGTATGTAATTTATGGCACAAATCTGGAGTAAGATACATGAGAACTTGCCAACCATGTCCAGACATCTATCCATGGACAGGAAATACTGGAATTCGCAGTAGTAGAATCGACAACGACATTGAAGATTAAGATAGTTTTTTATTAATTTAAGGTTTAAAGTATGTGGTCAAAATGTGAAAGAAATGAAAAGGCCATCACAACATTATTTTTTAATGTTGTTATTATTAGTTTTAGAAGTATTTATATAAAATTATTTGGGATGTTTGTTAGATGTCAGAAAAAATCGCATGATATAAGTGATTTTTATCATATCTAATTAACATGAAAGTATGGCCTTAAAATAGTAAATTGTAAATATTGTAATACGGTAAATAATTATAATTTTTTAAGCAAACGTTTGTTATTTTTTTGAAATAAATTAACAAACTTAGTGATTTTATTTAAATCATAATTAAAACTGCCAATAAGAATTATTTTTAATTATTTTAATTTTTATTCAATAGATGTGTTCCTGAACGAAAAAAAACTGCATATTATTTTTCGAAAAAACGCTTATTTTGCAGTATAAATAGGAAAAAAAACTTTTTACCTATTATTATTTAAACTTAATTTATTTGTAATATGTCAAATTTTGTTATTTACGAGAATTATTAAAATGCGAACCAGTGTGTGAGTTTAAATTATATTTCTTAATAATAATTTATTTTGTTTTATTATATTCCACTCATCCATCCATCCTTAGGTCAAACTTTGACTGACAAACCAATAAAAAGTTTCGTCTATGCGAATTTTAAGTCAGTGTCAAAGTTTTCCAATTTCACATTTTTATACGCTTTACGAACTAATGTAAAGTAATTTTTTTGAATTTTTGCCTTGCCTCTATTTTTTATAGATTTTTTTAAAATTTAAGCCTCCATCATTAATATCTTAATTTTTTAATAAATTTTTTTTGTCAAAAACAATAGTGTTGTTCCTCCCATAAAACTTTTTTCTTGTTGAAAATTTCAAATCAATTGTACATTCTTTTCTTAATTTATCACGACACAAAAAAGTGTCACACGGAGAGACGTACGTCTATACTATACGTAAAGTTAAAATTTGTTCAGAATTTAATAAAACGCATATAATTTTATATATATTTTGTTAACTTTTAAAATAAACTCTTCATTTGTAATCAAGAATTTTTGTCTAGAGCTTTTACTATTCTAGCGCTTTTACTATTCTAGCGCTTAAGCGCTGTGAATAGTATAATAATAACACGAACATAAAAAAAGCAATAATGGTATAAATATTGAATCGATAATAAATATGAAATGAAAATGCAGGTGGTGCATAATAAAATATTAAATCCTTTTATAGAGCCTATAAAAACCAGATCTACTACCAATAATTTTCAGTTTTATATGTTACAATGAGGCATATTAAATATATAAAAATATTTTTATTATTTTACACATATATACAGTATATTAAAAGTTTTTCAGTTCATTCAAAAAATCATTATAAAAGGGCGTTGCAGAAATCTCATGAAAAATCAAAAGAAGAAAAATGGAGAGATTCTTTTCTTGATCATGAAGCAATCGCTGAAACGTCTTCCTTGACCAATCTCTTAAGAAAAATTACGTATGATCACTTATCGGATTGCACTCCTATTTTCTTATACGACAAGCACGCACAGGAGGAAAACTTATTCCTAGAACTTCTTTTTAAAGATTTTCAAATTAACTATATTCATGGAAAAATCAACGACAATTACACAGTCAAGTTTAGTCAAGCAAAAAATAGAACCATGAAAAGTTGCGTGGCATATATTTTGATTTTAAAGGACGTGATGAAATCTAAAAAGGTTATAGCAGCGCAGCTTGATACCAAAGTGGTGGTGGTTGCAAAATCATCACAGTGGAGAGTTTTTGATTTTTTGACTAATGAAATATCGCAAAGTTTTACCAATCTTTTAGTTATTGCAAAGTCCGAAAGAAACATATTATCAGAGGTAATTCTAAAGTAATTATACACCTATATAAACACCTATATATACAATGATTTTAAAATTTTGAAAATCCTCAAAAATAATTTTTCACGAAAAATTATATATACACGTATTATCGAACTTTTGCCTTTCTTGATCATTAATCGACCAGTGAAAAAGTTTCTTTGACCAAACTCTTGAAAAAATTACGTATGTCCGAATGTACACAGGAGGAAAACTTATTACCAGAACTTCTTTAAAAAAAGTCAACTTAGTCAAATAAAAAAATTAAAGCATAGATTGGGTAATGTATGTTATTTTTATATCTGAAGAAGAATAGTTTTTGGAAAATTAAACTTAACATATACTATATTTTAGGAGCCTCCTTTTATTTTGTACACTCACAAACTTTTCATTGATGCGTTAGGTTCGAGCCAGCCCCAAGTGTTAACATCTTGGAGTAAAAATAAATTTACAAGAAATGTTAATTTATTTCCTAAAAAAATTACTGATGGGTTTGCTGGACATAGGTTTATCGTATCAATAGCCGAACGACCTCCATTCATTATTAAAAGGTAATAAACTAAACTGCTGAGCAATTGAAAGATGCTGTTCGTTTACCGCGCATTATTTGTAGCGCGCAAATTTATAACCGCGCAGACATTTTACCGCGCATAAATCACTTCTATACATTCCGAAAAAACGATTTTTCGATGTACGTCCGTCCAGAGGTCTATATGCCATACCAACACTAAAGAAAAGATATGGTTGGGGCAACCAGATTAACAATTTTTGCCTTACCAGATTTTTGGTTGCAGCAACCGGAAAAATAGTTGTTCCATATTTAACTATTAATTTGGTAGCCTCAACCACATATTTTTATTTCAGTTGATAGACAAATAAAAACAATACTTTAAACTTGAGGTACAGAGATTACCTTAATATTAAATTAGAAACATAAAAACATGTCATTACTGTTTTTTCCCGGAAAAAAATATATTTTTGCAATTTCGACAAAGTTGCTTTAAAAGTTACATTTGGGGTTTACTTTTTGATAATCCCAGAACATAAATGCAAACTAATTATAAGACAAAACAACAAAATAATCAAAATCTCAAAACTTGGTGGAACCATACCATGTATTTATTTTTTAGGGAACGTGATAATAATGGAGACTACCAATGGGAAGGAACAGAAGTTAGACTAATTAATTTGTTATCAAAAATGTATAATTTTACTGTTGATTTTAGAGATGCCAAAGATGCTCACATAATAGGGTAACTTGATTTTGCTTTTTAATAAATGCCTGTTTAAGAGTAACTGCCTTATTAGTTGGTACAACCAAGTATTTGGAAGTAGCAACCATTGGAAATAGTTGGCCGTTGGCTATTTTTTCATTGTAATTTTTTAGATCATCTGAATCCGTCGCAAAGCAAGTTTCCGAAGGTAGAGCAAATCTAGGTGCATCTGGGATATATGTTACACAAGAAAAAATAAATGATGTAGGTGTAATGCAATGGCATTCTCAAGACTGTGCTTCTTTTATATCCCTTACATCAACGGCTTTACCCAGGTTAATAAATATATAACAAAATAATAAATTTTAAACAGTGGCGTTGATAAAGCAAAAGAAAAATCATAATTTAAAATATCAAAAAAATTATGACTGAACCTTAAAAAAATAGAATCAGAGCCCTAGCCAAGAAAATATTTAAGTAAAATTGCTGATGGCCCTTTTTTAAGAAGCCATTTTTTTCGGATGCGGTAAATCATTTTTCGCAGTTGGTTTTTACGGACGGCATGTCGCTGCAGTTGGGTTTTTTAGGCAAAAAAATCAGTAGTTTCAGATTTTTCACAGAGTGGATTACTTTTTTAGTTTTATTTAGAAGTAAGTTTTCTGGATTGAATAAAACATTTTCACTTGAGAAGTTGGAAAAAATTACTTAATGAACTCTACGCAAACGGTCGTTTTCGAGATTGATATTTTTTCTAGTATCCAAAATGTCTTCAAAAACAAAATGATATGACTACTTTCGAAAAAAAAAATGTTTACACTGATAAAACAGTTTGTTTGTGTGTACAAAATATTTGGTTGGATATGGCCAATTGAATTGGTTGTGACAAATAAATTTTATTTCTGTCAAATAAACTATTTTGTTCCCATTAATAAAAGATTTTGAAATTAAAATATTTATTTACATGAACTTAATATTTATTTGACTCAAATAAAATTTATTACTCGCAACCAAATAATTTAATTGGCCATATCCAAATAAATATAAATTATCTTTTTTATCAGTGTAGATATCAAGAGGTAAAACCTGGGAAATAAAATAATAATTTTGTTAACAAGTACTAAGTATCCGTGTTTTTGTTACGCCACTGAAAATTTTATTATTTATTTTTATGATCTAGATATCGGGCTATAATGGGTCCATTCCATTGGTCTGTTTGGTTGGCGTTAACTATGGTATATTTATTTGCTATTTTATTATTTGCTTTTTCTGACAAGCATACTTTAAAACCACTGTTAAAAAATCCTGAAGAAATGGAAAACATGTTTTGGTACGTGTTTGGTACTTTTACCAACTGTTTTACGTTTACTGGTGCCAAATCATGGAGTAAAGCGGACAAAGCAACTACAAAATTATTACTAGGTAAATTTACAATACTACTGTCAACAAAAAAATACTTTCCCCTTGTCTATTTAAAGCAAAACAAAAATATTTTTTTAATTTGTTTCTATGGTTATTTTTTTGAAAAAAAAAAACTTCTCGTTTTTCAAAAAGTAAGTTTCTACCCCCTTACGCACCCCGGATACCAAAAACAATCCTAGCCGGGAACTTTTGACAAGGAACGTTTGGTCTTAATTTAAAGTATTTTACTTTTAGAAAACTTTAAGTTAATAAAACATTTAATAGTGATTCAAAATGATAAGTTTTCTTAGTGTATTGTACCTTATATCATACTTAAACTCTTTTTCTTGTTCTTTATATATTATATTTTAAATTCTTTTTCGTTTGGACTTTATATTGGTTCGAATCTTTATTTTAAGAACACAGTAAAAAAACTCAAAATTATAAAGCCAACGTTTCGCCCCTTATTTTTGGGGCTTCTTCATGGCAATTTTATTAAAACAATATAATATTAAAATATAAAAACTAGTATAAATGGTAAAATATTGAACAAATTAAATTTACATTAAAACATTATAAAAAATTATGAGTCATAATTTTGTCATAATTTATGACAGAATGTTATTATCAATAAAAATGACACAATCAAACTTTTATTTGAAAGGTGATACCCTTCAAATAAATATGAAGTTAATAAACTTGACATAAAATTATTTAAAAGATGGCATGGTCAACATAAATGTCATCTAACTGACACCATAATGATAATGTCACAATATTAGCTGGTGTGTATAAAAAAATCATTTCTTGTGAATTTTGAAGAAGCCCCAACAATAAGGGGCGAAACGTTGGCTTTATAATTTTGAGTTTTTTTACTGTGTTCTTAAAGGCAAGATTCGAACTTATACCATAGATAAATTGAAAAGAAGTCTTGAATTTTATGCATTAAGAGTTCAATATAAAATAATTTTTGCAGGATTTTATTGGTTATTTACGATTATTATCACGGCTTGTTATACTGGTTCAATAATTGCATTTGTTACACTCCCTGTGTATCCTGCGGTGGTGGACACCGTTAAGCAACTTATAAGTGGGCGGCATCAAATTGGAACTTTGGGTAAAAATCAATTTATTTTACTATACAGTAAGGTCCAAAACTCACCCCCTCCCTCTGACTTTTGGACCGCTTTGTATGTGTAGTTATTATTAGTAGTTATTAAGTGGAGGGTTATTATTATACTTTTCACAGCGCGCAAAGTTTCAAATTTTCCAAAATCGCCAAAAAGCGTCCTAGAAAAAAAACGTTGGATTTAAATGCGTTTCTTGAAATAATAAGGAACTTATGTCCGTATTTCCGTATGTCTGTCAGTGCGTCTGTTTCCTTCGTCCGTCCGTCTACCCTTTTGTCCCTCTGTCGGTCACATTTTTCATTTTTTGTGAACACGATAACTCAAAAACGGAATGAGAAAAAGAAACCTATTGCGTTTAAAAAATAACATACAATAAAAATAAAAAAAAGTTAATGGGGGTGGAACTTCTCAAAACATTATAAAAAATAGACGCCTCAACTTAAAAAAAAATAAATTTTGTTATGAGTGTCCTTAAAAATAATACAAATGTCTATTTTTGGTTAAACTATCCGCGTATAAAACCTTTAATATTACGTATAATAAAGTTTAATATGCGGAAATTTTCACAAAAAATAAGTCTTTGCCTTTACTGGGATGCTTTCGTTACAAATCATATGCAGAATTGGCAGCAGCCATTAATCTGTCTGAAAGTAATACTTGTGTAACGTTATATAAACGTGATTCTACAACTTCCAAAGCAGAAAGAAAATTGCCAATTTGATTTCATAAACGATTCTCTTATATAATGCATAAGTTTCGCTGTTAAAAAAACTGCTAACAAAAAATATTTTTCCTTGTATCTTATTTTTTTGAAAAGCTAAAAATTGTTGAAAAAAGATATTCTTTTAATAAAATTAATTAAAAAATATTTTTTAACTTTATTTAAAAAGAAATTAAAAAATAGTAAACCATTTAAAATTTTTGAATTTTCGGTTAAAATTATCTTTAAAATTTAGCATAAACATAATTGAAACTCAAAAACGAAAGCAAGTTAGCACACTTATAACTTGTTTGGTGTATAAATTTATTCTGACAGCTTTAATAATAACAACGCGAAAAATCGAATGATTTGTCTTAAGTGAATCACGTTGTACTACTATGATGAGATTGTTAAACAAGGCATAATTTGATACAAGCACACATATAATAGAGGCTTTAATTTGGTCAATATAATCTAATTTGCGTTTTGATCTATAATTAGCTGACAGGATTTCCACTTTGTGGTTTATTACAATCAAATACAGCTAGTCAACCGGAGGAATTTTATTAGTTGATTAAATTTAAACGGGGGTCATTTCCGATACACGGCTAGTTTTGAAAAGTTTCACCTAAAAGGTCTGGCAACTCCGATGTTTTCTGATTATAATTCTGTGGTGTATTTTATGCAATCCGTGTAAAAATTAAGAAAAATCGTTAGATGGATTTTTTGACAGCATTGTCTTAAACTTAACACTTTGACCTAATAAAAACAAGCTTCCTTATAGATATTGAGCTGCTGAATCCATATCTGTTATTAAAATTTAGTTACATTATGTAGTTTTTGCGAAATATTATATTTTAAATTCAGGAAGTTGAAATTTTGCCCAAGTTTGGGAGTCCATAATTTTAGAACGGTAAAGTGCTTTAAAACTTTTTCGGTGTTTATGAATGAGTCGTATATTTAAGTTTTTATGTGTAAGCATTTCAATGATCTAAGGTTTTATTTCAAATACGGCAAAACTGATTTTCTAAGTATCTGCATTGGCTTGGCGCAAAATATCTATATTAATTAATAATATTTTTGAATTTTTTTAGATAAGGGTGGATGGCCACATTGGTTTTCAAACTCTACAGATCCCGAAATAAATCGATTGTTAAAAAATATCGATTTGGTACCTTCGGTAGAGTTGGGGCTAAAAAATACTACAAAAGCATTTTTTTGGCCGTACTCATTTTTAGCTTCCCGAGATGAGTTAGACTACATTGTCAGAACCAGGTTTATTACAACGTAAGTCTTATGAAAAAAAAATACGACTTTATATTTACCCTTAAGTAAATTAATCCGCTTGGTTTGGACTTTGCAACCACCACTGACAAAGGAGCATTCAGCACTTATCGTGTCGGTAATGCTAAGAGACTTTACTTTTTTGGGCCATATATGAACCCATAATATAGGTATATTTCCGGTATCTACGTCGTGAATTTATTTTACATACGCCATGTAAATTTACGTTTTGCCAATTTATGTCTCTCTCACTTTGTAAATTTTTATGTAGAATCAGACCTTGAAATTTCGAATCACCCTCTAGAACTCCCAAATTAATGTTTTACACTTTTTTTTTTTCAGAAATAAAAGGTCACTTTTACATATAAGCAAAGAGTGCTTTGTTCAATTCAATGTTGCTTTAATCGCACAAAAAAAGTCCATTTATCAAACAATACTAAACCCTGGAGTAATGTCAATAGTCGAAAATGGATTTTTAGTCAAAATAAAAGATGATGTAGAATGGTTAACAATGAGATCAGCGACGGGAAAATTATTGGCCGTAAGTGGGCAATATTTTGCAATAACCGGTTCACCCAAAGTTAGTTTACAATGGGCCTTTTCAAAATTTTTTCGCCATTTAATTTGTACTTGTATTTTCTTGTTCTTATATTTTACTAAGTTTCAAACGCTTTGACCTAGAAACATGAAATTTGGTATGGATGTCCTTTTGAAAAAGGCCAATCGACGCGCCTGTCATGTAACGGTCAAAGGTCATAGGTTTTTTGGAATAACCGCACAAATTTTCTTTTAGTTGTTGGTAGTAGACTACCCCCTCATTACATACCATAGTCACCTAAATCGCATCTGCTCGTTCTTGGGAGATTTTTAGCTTTTTCGGTTTTTTACCACTCTTAGACTCTTCTAGATAGTATAATCTTGTAAAATTTACCTAGTTGTGTGGTTATTTGTTATCCAAATATACTATTTTTTAGGTTAACACAAAAAGAGGGGGCCTAAAAGCCCTGTCAGTGGACGACCGAGCACTAAACCTAGACGACACTCAAGGCATGTTCCTGTTACTGGGAATAGGCTTTTTATTAGGTGGCTCATCTTTACTGTCAGAATGGTTAGGAGGTTGTTTTAATTTTT